>VDFB02191511.1:0-244606 GCA_007258455.2 Sequoia sempervirens
AATGAATAATAATGAATACCCAAAGATTGTAGAGACATGCAAAACATTATAAGTAGAACCAACCATGCAACTCCTTAAAGAATACACTTATTCAATATATGATGAATTCAATTATTCATATGTGGTAAATTTCAATTTTTAAAAGTCATCCAAACTTTAAAGAATATACAGATTTCATACTCTATCAATTTCAAAATGCATATCCAAGAATTAGAGAGGTGTAGGTGCAAGAAAAGGGGTGAATATCTGAACCCAAGGATAAGTTCCTTCCCTATACAATATTTGAGTATTGAAAACATCCACAAACTTGCTGGCATCCAAAAATTGAATGAAAATATAATATGTAGCCTCTTTGTTTGATGTTCCTTCCACTTTTGCTCCACTCCACTTTCTGAAATACAAATCCAACATCCTACCCAACAAAAAAACCAAACCAATTGTTCAAGATTAATGCACAATTACACAAATACTTTGGCCATTAGAAAAAAACTATATGTATCCCAACTACTGCAACTCATAACCCAAATCCAAAATTTTCAAATCAAAGAAAAGAAAAGAAAAAAGTGAAAAATAATCAATTGTCATTTCATGGAAAGTGTTGTAGTTTGTTAGAGCATAGTCCACTAGCTTTAGAATAGTTGCATTAGTTTGAAAATCAGGAACGTCCACAGCCTAGGATGGATTTGCACAATGGGTCTTAGATAATAAGCACAATACTATTATCATCATCACAACCATTCCAAGCCTCATGGAAGCCATTGTAGAAGTATAATTACTTAAGAGAAACTTATGAATATCTATGCTATAGAAAAGGCCTTGAAGCCATTTATAATGGGTTGATCAAAGATAAAAGTATTTTTAAAGTAGAAGGTTATGGGTTTAGTTGTCCAATAATTTTTTTGGAAAATTTCAATGTTTCTTTTATTTTGCTAATAATTTATCTTATTATTTAGAGGATGATTAGTGTGGTTAGGTGGAAGTAGAGAGTGATTTGGGAAAATTTTATGGTGTTAAAAATAGTAACCATATCCAATACAAAAATAAATAAATAAAAATAAATATTCATTTAAAAATAATTCAACAATTACATTATAATTTTAGAATAAATTATGAACTAAAATGTATCTATAAATTTTTTTATTTTTTTTCTTTTAGTATAATTATAAAATAAAATTATACTTAAAAAATGCATTTAAAAAAATCATAAAATAATTTACATAGGGAAGTTTTTGATTTAAATCTCTTTAATATGTTTGCAAGAGAAATCACCACAATATCTTGAAAACTTAAATTTCTTTTTAAATTAAATTAAATTCTAATTTCTAAAATTTATAAAAAAATATATTATTTAGTTTTTAAATAATTAATTAAATTGTAGTGATTATCTATACAAATGGATTAGATAAAATTTCATATTCATTTTAAATTTAGATATAAAAACAATCTTTCTATTTTATTTTTTCCTCTTTTTTCATGTAAATCATTTCATTTACATATGAAAGTTTTTTTATTAGAGTTGCATTTTCATCTTTGTTTCTATCCATGCTTTTTGATTTTTTGTACAAACATCTCTGAATGTAATAAAGCAGGTAAACAAGATTTTATCGCTAATGAATGTAATAAAGCAGGTAAACAAGATTTTATCGCTAATTGCATGTCATTTGAATGTCAAATTAAATGCAAAGAATAAAAATGTACATAGGTTTTGCAATCCATTATGTGAGTGTAAGAAGACTCTCGACTTAATAAATAAATAAAATGTTTTATTTATTTATGATTAATGGATAATTTTGAGAGAAGAAGGATTAATTAAATGATTAAAATAATTACTTAATTTAGGAAGTGTGAATGTGGAGAATTAAATAATTAAAGCAATTATTGAACTCATCAAAAGGAATACAAAATTAAAGATATAGTTACATAAATATAATTTATTTAATTAATCAAGGAGAATAAAGAATTAAAGATATAATTAATTAAATAATATTTATTTATTTAATCAAGAAGAATAAAGAATTAAAAGTATATTTAAATAAATAGGATTTATTTAATTAATCAAGAAGAATAAAGAATTAAAGATATAATTAAATAAATAGGATTTATTTATTCAATCAAGAAGAATAATTAAAATAAATTAATTAAATAACATAAATTCATTTAATTAATAGTGGAAATATGATTTTAGACAATAATTAAATAATTGAACATTATTTAATCATTAGGGAAACACAAATATGCTAGTTCACAAGCTAGGGCAATTTTAGGTATCTACATTTTTCCCCTCTTTGATACAATAAGATTGAGCATTGTGTAACATCATGAAAACAAGAAAGATTAAAGAAACTCAATAGCAATAAAATCTAATGTAAACTAAAGCTAAACAACAAAGCACAAAGAAAATTATAAACATAAACAAAGAGCAATCTCACCAAGTATCTACATCCTTCCATGAATGACCTCGATTGTCCTTCTCCATTTCACCATGATGGTGTCCTTGCCCTCATATTTTTAGTATGTGTGCAAGTATAGCCTTGATAGATGTGATTATAGAAAAATATCAAAGATTAACAAGTGCTCCAAAAGTCATACAATTTTGGGAGGAGTTGAAATGATGAGATTCAGGTCAATTTATAGAAGATTGATCATTCGAATGAGAGGCTGAGATCGAAAGATAGATGAATGATTCAGATTAAAATATTTGACATGCATTAAGATAAGTGTTAGTACAGAAATAAGTGAAAACCTAAGAATAGAGATCAAGATTAAATAATGATTTTAATCTCTAGTTGAAAGTATTCAGAAATTAGAAGAATAATGTTTGCATGAAAAGGATAAAAATAGATTAACAGAAATGATCTGTTCGAATGTACACATAAATTAATTAATTAAATAAATATATTTAATTAATAAATGTGTACATGCATAAGAGTTAAAACTAGATAACTGACTAGTTATGACAGAGAGTTTATTTGTGAAAGACACTCAGACATTAAATCAGGAGATAACTGTCTAATTTAAATAGATCTTGAGTCAAGTGAGAATAAATACTTAGATAAATTTAAAAATTTATCCAAATATAGAGGAATATGTCAAAAATAGACTTATATGAATTAAATGATTATTTAATTCAAAATTTGACATTTACGGATTAATTACATCAAATAAATAAGATTTATTTAATTGACAAAAGAAAAGGTTAAATGAATAATTAAATAATTAAAGTATTTAGTTATTGTCAGAAATATGATAAAGATAAATTAAATAAGAATTTATTTAATTTAAGAAAGAGAATAAAGTTAAATAGTGACGTAATTAAATAAAGAGCGTTTATTTAATTAATTAGGATAGAATAAAGATAATGTGAATTAATTAAATAATTAAGTTTATTTAATTAATAGAAGAATAAATGTTAAAGTGAATTAATTAAATAATTTTTTTTTTTATTAATAGATGAGAAAGGACTTTAGAAAGAAATTAAATAATTAACATTATTTAATCACGACCATGACAATACGAATTATGAAGAAATTGAAGTCGTAGGCTTAGACCAAATTTCAGTGCCTACATGTTGCCCCTCTTCGATACAATGTCATTTTGGCGTTGTGTCAAGAAAATTGATCAAAAACATGCCCTAGTCATGCCCTAGTGTAAAATAGGTGAAGGTATGCCTCGAGAAAATTGACAAATTTTTGAAAAATTCCAAAAAAATTGGAAATAGTCTTGATTAGTCAATTTGATAGCTAGAAATGCAGTGGAGTTGACATAAATGAGTTTAGAGGTTTTCGGTATGTGTATGGGTCATTAGAAGTTGGAAGAATATACAACCAATAGACAAGGTTGGAGGAAATGCCACCCAAAACCCTAGGTATATATAGAAATTGGGTGAAAATCGAATTCATTTTCACCCTCCAAGTTTAGAAATTGAGATTTTTTCTCTAGACCTTCTTGCCACCATGTCTCCAGTTCCACACTCGTAGCATCGCAGATATTGCATTTAGACCTTTAGACGACCTGCAGATGCAGGCCCTCCTATATGTAGTCGGAAACCATCTCTTGAAATTTTCATTTTTTTACACTTTTTGATGCATTTAATTCAATTTTTAGTCATGCATCATTTTATGAAGCACCGCATATGCACATGTGCTTTCAACGCATGTGTATGTGAAACACCACATTTGTAGAATCATGTCATAGGATAGCATAGGTTTATAGAAGTGGATCACATTTGTTTTGATTTCAACACATGTCATTTTGCACTGCATGCGTAGTTGGTAGTAGCGCATATATAATTTTGCAATGCATTTGTTATTTTAAGATGCATTTTCATGTGGAATGGTCGTTTGACTGGGTGTGATTTAGAATTGTGTGCATTTGCATTTTGGAATGGATTTTCATACTATAATGATGCATGTGGTTAGTTGTAACACATTTGCAATTTTACATGACACATTTGATTTTTGCAACGCATTTGTGAATAAAATGACACATTTGACTGGTAGAAAATGGTGAAATTTTGGACTATGACAGGTTGTTTGATTTTGACATGAGGCATGCATTATGCCATTGCAGGTTGTACTAAATCTGATATATACGAGGGAGTCAAGACCATTGACCTTTGGCTTCCAGGATCGGCTGCGAAGTGGGGAGAGACAGTTCTTGTGGCACCTGGGTCTACACCATGTCACTTTCATGCCCACTATTAAGGCAAACCAAGGTCTACGGACCGCTCTCTGTGAGCAGTGGCACTCTGAGACATCGTTGTTTCATCTACCGATACGTGAGGCAATGGTTACATTAGAGGATGTGTATAGGATACTAAGGCTACCAATTAGAGGAGCTAGGGTGATGTATGATACATAGAGAGGATTTGTGGAGATGTGCAAATACTATCATCATGATGACACCAAACAACTGGGGATTGATCATTATGAGATTAGGTGGCATGTGCTAGCTGAGAGATATGCTAGGATAGATTGTTTATTGTGTACATTGATTGGGGGGGTAGTTCTTCCTGACCACTGAGGTCATGGATTCCCAGTAGGATGGGGGGAGATGCTTGTAGGCATGCTTTTGAGATAGGTGGTATATGCCTGGGGCCCTTGTTTTTAGCCATGTTGTACTTCCATTTGCATGATATTGCTTATAGAGAGGAACAATCCATGAGTTTTGGTACCATGCTCCTGATGGTATGGGAATGGGAACACATAACTATTTTCCATCTGCCTGTTACAACCAAGTTGTAGCAAGGATCACCTTATGCCTTCCGTTATGTGGGGGAAATCACCCAGACTCATAAACGAGATATTAGTTATTATAGACATGCCATTGACATGATGGTTTAGTTTATTTGGAGACCTTACATCGATTTCCCACAGTGGCCAGATGAGGATAGACACCTAACATTCTGCCATCAGACTCAGTATTTAATTGGTCGTATAGTTTCACATGTGCACATTATTGAGAGGCATTTTCTTGACCGAGTACTGAGATAGTTTGGAGAGGTTTAGGATGAGCCTCAAGGTCAAGTAGAGTATGCCAGGTCTTCCAGAGAGGTGACCTTGTGGGGACTAGAGATTCCTGTCGCGATAGCAAAGGCAGATATTGATGCTCTACAACTGATACAATGGGGGTGGAGAGGTGGAGTAGTTGATTCAGGTACCACAGATGCATATAATCTCTATTCGGCCAGCCATAGGCCAGTGTCATTCATAGATCTAGACCAGGATTCTCCTATAGAGAGGCACGAGATAGGACCACGAGGTAGGCATGAGAGAGGTAGAGGTTGGAGGGGTGGTGGTAGGGGTGATGGTGGAGATGGAGGAGGAGGAGGTTGGAGGGATGGTGGTAGGGGGAGACATGGTTGCAGGGGGTGATGCCCACATTTTTCACCCATCCACGAGGAGGAGAGGGAGGGAGAGGATGTTCCCATGCTCAATGTTGTCAAAGTTGAGGAGGAGGTTGATGTTGAGGTTGATGGAGAGGAGCATGCAGGAGAGTAGGACATTCCAGAGGAGCATGCAAAGGAGGATGTGAGTAGGGAGGAGGTAGAGATAGGTGCTAGAGATAGTAGCATGCAAAGGATGATGATGATGATGAGGAGGAGGAGATGGATGACCAGGAGTAGGAGCTTTGAGACAGGATTCTGGAGGAGTAGGAGGATGATCAGAGGGAGCGGCCATGGCAGGATGACACAGGTCCTATTGATCAAGATGTATTAGATTTACGGGCCTAGGTAGTGTCCCTTGAGGAGAGGATGAGGGATTTGATGGCAGAGCGAGATGCATTACAGATGGAGAGGGACAGGGCCTACATGGACAGGGACTAGGCCATAGCTCAGAGACATGAGACAAAGCAGAGGTTCACAAAGATCAGAGCTCTTTGCAGTGGGTCATCTACAACTTTTGCATGAGAGTTGGTTAGAGCAGTGGAGAGAGCCACATACTATAGAGATCTATATGAGGGAGAGGTTCCTCCTAAGAGACGGGCTCCTAGTTTTTCTCAGGCCCATAGCAACAAGTCCCAGAGCAAGACTTAGAGCAAGATAGTGAGTACAAAGGGGGTCAAGGGACCTCGCAGATCTCGGCCATATGACAGGCCTCCTTCTACGCACAGGTCATCAAGATCCTGCCATTAGTCACCTTCACAGTCTCCACATGGGAGCAGTGGGAGTTTCAAATAGGGACATGTATTGATATTTATTGAGACATTATATTTTGATCACAGAGCCTATGGGCTTCATATTTACTGATACATTATGACATTGTGGTGTGACGCTTTTTGAGTGATATATATATATATATATATGATTTTGGTGGTGATTCCTATGATATGCAGTTATATTTATGATTATGCAGTCTTTTATTTATGCATGTTATCATCTATATGATATGCCTATGTTATGGATGATCATCTCTACATTATGATGTGGTTATGCAGCCTATGATGTGATGTTGATTCTATATGATGATGTATGCAAATTGATTTCTTATGGTATCTGTAGACACGTAAAATATATCGATTGACATTGTGCATTTGATCCTGACTACTAACATCGTTTCATCCTGAATCATCCTTCAGTCTAACCATTTAATCAAATTCCCCTATATGATTAAATTCATCAATATTCCTCTCTTAACTAAATAAATCATTTATCTAATTAAGTCACCTCTTCTCGATAATTAAATTAATCAATCTGATCTAATTATTCCTATTTAATTAAATAATCAATTTTATTTGATTAAATCTTTAAAGTCTATCTATTAAATTAAATAAATTAAAACCTTATTTAATTTAATTCTAACATCATCTCTTTTAATTAAATAAATCAAAATATTTATTTAATTAATCTCTTATTACATTCCTCTCATATTTGATGTAAATAAATCCTAAAATCTAAGTCAAATAGGTCATATCACCTAATCTCTGATTAAATTAATTAACCCTTGATTAATTTAATTCTAATTCATGTCCCATCCTCTTGCTTTTCCCACTTGCACATGAAAATAGATTTAATTGATTTATTAAATCCTCTATTTTTCTCAACAAGGCATCTTTTGGAATATTCCTCCAAGTTTGAATTCAAATTCCAAGTTGACATGTACATCCAACAAGGCATTTACTCCATCTTACATGTCCTTTGCCTTGAGCCAAGTGGCATTTATTGCATTTTCCCTTCCCTCTTGCTTGTCATTTCAACAAATTTGAAATTCAAAAATAGGCATTTATTGGCACAATCCTCAAAACTTGCACATCCTTCATCTACTCATGGGTTGACAAGTGGCATCTTGCCATTGGATGAATGTTAGTCCCACATTGCTCAATTTTGGACATTCATCCTTCAATCTCATCTATAAATAAGAGGTTTCATTCCTCATTTTATCATCCACAAATTATGCAAAGTTAACATGCTCAAATATGTATCAAATTTCATCCATCATTCTTGAATCTTAGCTAGGTTATGCAGGTTTTAGCTTGGAGCACTCTTCAACATCAACAAAGTGGATCAAATATCTTCATCACATGAATCTTGCATCATAGGAATTGGGAAAGGGCCAATTTTCACATCAAATTGGCACCAATTCCCCCATGGGATCATAAGTTTGCTAGTTTAATTAGGATTCAATCTCTTTTATTGTATTTCATTGTGTTCTTCATTATTTTTTTCCTAATTTGAACTTTGTGAATGAATTTCATGGGGAATCATTTTTCTTGCTTGTAATCTCTAACTTAATGTGTTTGTTCTTATTGTTTTTTAGGTATTAGGATTGGGGTTCACACAGTATCGATGGATTTTATGTACACAATTTATGATTATGAGATACAATGTGATGTTTATATATACAATGCTATCTACATGTTATGCTATATGTTTGATGATCATGGATATAATGTGATGCATATATTTACACTTCTTATGCACATGTAATGATTTTTTTATGTAATCTGATGATGAATGCCTATTATGCCATGATTTCCTAGTCATGATAGATGCCTATATTTTGTGTTTTTGAAATGCAAGATATATGTATGATTTACAATGTATGATATTTTACGTGATGTTCCTAATATGAACTCATATGTAGGATTCTTTACATTTTTGTGTCACACGACTCTGTCATAATGAAAGAAAGAAGAAATGTTAGTGTGGAAAGAAAGATGAATTATAAAAGACATTGATGTTAGTATTAGCAATCTTCGATATTTTGTTGAATCACAAAAGGCTTTTCAATTTATCATCATTGGGCGGTAACTAATACAAATGGAGACAAACACCATGATATGGCATAGATCAAGGTGTGCAAGGTCATCCACCTACTAACAAAAGATAGTTGCAGAAAAGGATCATCTTAACTCATACTAAGGGCACAGTTGCCCTAGTCTTTTTGTTAAGAAAAACCACATACATCAAATAAATAAAAGATGGGTCATGAGACATCATCGCTCCTCTAAATCCTTCATGGGACATCCTTGAGGAAACTAGTGACATGAATCAAAATCCAAAGTTAAAAAATATTTGACAAACAACAATCAAAGAAAATGAAATTCTCATACATCATTGCTTCTCTAAATCCTTCATGGGACATCCTTGAGAAAGCTAGTATTATGATTCCAAATTAAATCCAAATAAAATGATAAGATAAACAAGCCTCAAAATAAAAAGCCAATAAGATATTTTCCAAAACTTGATTTGTTTTGTTTGATTGTTTTGATTGATAAGACCTAGTTTCAGGAGAGACACAAACTGAATAAGACACTGAGTTTGATGCCATTGATGTGATAACCTATATAAGGCCATGTTGGTTGTTTGACAGTGTCTGTATGCAGGAAAGACTCATCTTGTATAAGACATAGATTGTTTTGTTGATATTTGTATTCAGGAAGGACTCATCCTGGATAAGACATAGGTTGATTGTTTTGATGATGTCTATTTTCAGAAAGCACACATCTTGGAGTAGACATAAGTTGATTTTTTTTGGTTGTAGATTTGGAAATTTGTTTGATTTGACTTGATGAGATTGTTGACTTGTTGATCTTGTTGATGCGTGACCTGATATGATGTGCTAAAAATTGTTTGTTCTTGATGATGAACCCTAAAGGACTGACCTAGTGTGGCCTCAGGGGCTCATCGATTGATGGCATTGCCTATGTTATACACATAGAGACCTCGTAGTTTGACTAGACTTTGACTAAGAATACTGACTGTAAAAAGCCTAATTAATTTACAAATATAAAAAATGTGTGATAGTGAATATGATGAACCCTAATGGACTGACCTAGCATAGCCTCGGGGGCTCATCGATTGATGGCCTTACCTGTGTTATACACACAGACACCTCATAGTTCGACACGACTAATGACCTTGTCATATGGACAAATGGATTGAATCATGATTTTATATAGACAAACCTAAAAGGACTGACCTAATGCCTCGAGGGCACATTGGTAGATGGGCTTTCCTAGGTCTAGTCGCAGAGGCAACGTAGTTCGACAAATGACAAAGACTAACAAGTGCGACTAACTCTGACTCTGTTTTTGAATTTTTGACATGTTTTGATTTTTTTTGTCTTTTTGAAGTTTTCTAATATTTTTGGATTTTCTTAGGACATTTTTAATGTTTTTGGATTTTTTTTATGGTTTGACGTTTTTAGAACAGCTAATGTAAGAACCACTAAGACGTAGGTCAAGCGCTTGCGCCTAGTCGAGTATAAGACCAACTTATCATGAATAGGATAGGATGGGGGATATGAAATGCACTCGATGTCAATCATTCCAAGGTATAGAAAGGAAAACCATCTATTATGAATGGTATGTACAAGTGATGGATGTAAAAGATAGGTGATATGTACAGGGATAAGTGATATGTACAGGGGTAAGTGATATGTACAAGGAAGTTGGATTAGAATAATAGTAGACAAAGGAGTAGAGTCAACTACACATGGTGCATGTTTGCCAGGTTTTAACCATGGTACTGATCCAAAGTGGCACTAAAGTTGTTTTCACTATTGTACGACTTATTTCTCTTTACTATTTTCTAGATTTTTATTTTTTTTGATGTTACTAAGATGCTTATTTGTTAGGTTTTCACCTAGGTAACAATTTTTTTGATTTTTTGATTTTTTTGTATTTTTGATAATTAAGACAAGGCTTTCAGAAGCTATGCGTAGAAATTCTTCAGATGAAGACTATTGATAGGTGTTGGCAATGCTTCTCCTTTAGGAGTAGAGAGTTGATATGATCTTGATCCAAAGGATTCAATAACAATGTAGGGTCCTAACCAGTTAGGTTCAAACTTTCTTGTTTTTTCTCTTTTAGCTTGATTCTTGGGATTCTCTATTAAGACCAGGCCACCAATGTCAAAGTTTCTATTCAAGACCTTCTTGTTGTAGCTACAATGAAAATGATTTTGATATACTTGGAGATGATCTAATGCCTTATGCCTTTGTTCATCTAGGAATTCTAGCTCATGTAGTCTTGAAACTCAGTACTCTTCATCGTCAATATGCCCTTTGAAGGATACCCTTAGGGAAGGAATCTCAACTTCAATAGGTAGAATCACCTCATAACCAAATACTAATGAATATTGATTGGCACTAGTGGGATTAAAAATGCTTGTACAATAAGTCCACAAGGCTGGATTAAGCTATAAATTCCAATCTCGACCAAAGTCATTGACAATATTTTTGAGGATTATGATGATAGTTTTATTAGATGCCTCAGCTTGGGCATTACCTTGTGAGTAATATGGGGTGGAAAAATGGTGTTGGATATGAAACTCTTCGGAAAGATGACATACTTCTTGGTTCTTCAATGGACGACCGTTATTTGTGATTATGGATTGAGGTACACTATACCGACAAATGATATAGTTTAGGATAAACTTAGAGATCTATGTGTCGGTGATGTAAGTCATGGGAATAGCCTCAATCCACTTAGTAAAATACTCAGTGGTGGTAATGATGAACTTATGGCTGTTGGATGATGTGGGATGTATCTTACCTATGAGATTGATTACCCATTGGGAAAAGGGCCATGGTGACGTTATGGGATGAAGCTCCTGCATTGGTGCATGTATCAAATATCCTTGTACCTAACATTGATGAAATTTATTGACAAAGACATATGAGTCATTTTCCATGGTAGGCCAATAGTAACCCAACCTCATAATCTTCTTAGGTAAGGTAGGACCACTAGAATGGGACCCACATATACCCTCATGTACCCCACACAAGGTTTCTTGTGCTTCTTCAGTATCGAGATATCTCAATAGGGTATTGTCTAAGGCACGTCTATAAAGGGTATCTCCGATGTTGGTATACTTGGCTGATTTGCAAAGGAATGTCCTATGTTGGTTATTAGAAAGTTCAGGCGGTATGATCTCAGGATGGAGGTAGTCATAGATATATTTATACCATAGGGAATTGGGACCAACAATATCACACACCATCTTTGAATCTAAGATGTCATAGGCAGGGACCAAAAGTTGTTCTACCAAGAAATTGAATTTAGGCACGTTGCTAGGTATGTCCAAGAGTGAAGCAATAATAGCCATGGCATCTGTTTCCCTATTTAGAACATGAGGTATTTGATGAAAGTCAACCTTGTCAAGGTACTCCTTAAAACTATCTTCCATGCATTTGTAGGGAGCAAGCTTTTCATCCTTAGTCTCATAGTCATTGTTTACCTACCATATTACCAATTGAGAGTCACCATAAACCTATAGGTTCTTGATCTTCCATTTAATGGCCATGCATAAGCCTGTCACAAGAGCCTCGTATTTTGTTGTGTTGTTAGTACATGGAAAAGAAATCCTGAATGACTTAGGAATGGAATCACCCTATGGTGTGATAAAAAATATACCAGCCCCTAAGCCATGATTTTTATGGGAGCCATCAAAGTATAATTTCCATGTCGTACCTATTTCAATGGTGAATATAGACTCACTAGGAAAATCTACAACTAAAGGGTGATCTTCTTGTATCGAGGCATCGACCAACTGATCAACAATGAATTGTCCCTTGATTAGATTTTCTCTCTACATACAAGATGTCATACTCACTAAGTATCATTACCCATTTGGCTAGTCACCCTGTTAATGATGCTTTGCTTAGAAGATATTTCAAAGGATCTATCTTCGCAACCAACATTGTTTGATGGTTCAACATATAGGGCCTTAATTTTTAAGTAGAAAATACTACATCAAGGCAAGCACGTTCAATGGTACTATAATTAAGCTCATAACCTACCAAAGTCTGATTGATATAGTATACTACTCTTTCATGACCTTCATCGTCATTTTGTGCAAGAAATGCTCCTCGTGCCGAATGTGTAGCTAAAATATAGAGAATTAGTGGTCGTCCCTCAACAAGTGGCATTAAGACTAGTGGTGTGAGTAGATAATCCTTAATCAGTTGAAAAGCTTCTTGGAATTTACCTGTCCATACAAAGGGTATTCCTTTTCTAAGTAAAATTTGAAAGGGATGTGTCTTATCTGCTAACTGCACTATAAATATTTTGATGGATTGCAGTCTCCCTTGTAATGTCCTTAGCTAACTCAGATTAGTTGGTGGAGGCATGTCTATAATTTCTTTTACCTTGGCCGGATCCACTTCAATGCCTCATCTAGAAATGATATATCCTAAAACATTTCCCGATTTCACTCCAAACACACATTTCTTCAAATTTAGTCTCATTTTATACTCTTCTAGCCTTTGAAATGTCTTGTCTAGGACCTGTTAATGATCAGCCCTTGTCAAGGATTTAGCAATAAGATCATTGACATAATCCTCCATAAGAGTGTGTATAAGGTCGTGAAAATAGTGGTCATAGCTTGCTGATATGTTGCTCCAACGTTTTTGAGTTTATAGGGAATAAAATTCCAACAATAAGTTCCCCAAGGACATGTGAAAGCTATTTTAGGTTGGTCTTCAGTTGTAATTCTAATCTGATTATACCCTGAAAATCCATCCATAAGGGACAACATCTCATACCTTACTGTCAAATCAACAATCATGTCAATGTTTGACAAAGGAAAGTCATCTTTAAGGCATGCTTTATTTATATCTTTGAAATTTGTTCAGATACAGATGCCCCCTATTGATTTTGTGAGTGGTACCAGATTAGAAATCTAGTTAGCATAGTCAATTGATCTAATGAAGCCGACTTCCAACAATTTCTTCAATTCAACCTTAACAAGTAAAGCAATCCGTGGGTCCATTTTCCTCAATTTCTATTTCACTGGTTTCACACCTAATTGTAAGGAAAAATGATGTAGTACAAGTTCAAGATCCAACCCAGGCATGTCAACATATGACCATGCAAAATATATCTATCTTTGTGCAAAGAAGTTGTGAAATTCTGGTTGCTCTACTTTCATCAATAATGCAAAAAATTATACCAGTCGGGGATTCTCTTATGTGCCTATGTTGATTTCCACTATTTCTTCAACCAGCATGGGTGAATTTTCTTGAGAAATGGGGAGAATGTTCAAACTTACATCCTTAGGTGCCTTAGAGAGGTTTTTTCCTTCATATACGTCCTTATTTTTTTCTTTTTCATTGTCTAAAGGCACCTTTCAATTTTCACCTAGAGACTCCTCATTTTTATGTTTGTCATTATTTTTCTTATTTTTGTGACTAGAGGGTTGAATAGATTCCCCAAAATATACCCTTTTTTCCAAGTCAATGGTAAATCCAGCCTTGTGATCACCACTAGGTATGTCTTCTCGTAATCCCAGAAACTCAACAATTGCTTTGTTGTTCTTAAAAATGTCTAAGATGGGTGTGTCTTGTTGGTCCCAATCATTGAGCTAGGGATAGAATAAAGGAATGTCATCACCAGAGTTGTCAAAATTCAAAGGGGTCAAGGTAAAAGATGAGTTGTTCATACAGTCACAAAAGTTTCTTACCAAGTCCTCTTTGCTCCTTTTCTTGGATCTAGGTGGATTCTAAGGTTGGCCTAATGCCAAGGTGTTGTTATCTGAAGTGGATTGGTCAGGTTCCCAAGAGGAAGGATCAAGAGATTCACAATAGTAATGTTTAAACCATTCCTCTTTTGTTAAATTCTTATGTGGACAGGACTTCATTCGATCTAGTGAGGATTTTAGTATTAAGTCAAGTTCTCCAAACAATTTATCAAGGTCCATGGAAGAGGTGGAAGATAGGGAATCCCACTTATATTCATTATAGTTAGGGGAGTCATATTGGGGTGGGTTAGATGGTTCGTCGGATGTCTCAATATTTTTAGAAGTTGCTTCCTTGAGTAGAGGTGATGTGGTACTAGGAGCACCAATTTGAATCGGTTGAAACCCAAGCCCTAAGCCTTTCAGCCACTTAGAAACAACGATTGGGTACATCCTCCCATCTTGATGTAAGCCTAAGCCAATGTGTCCATTATATCCCTTGCTCTGCATGATTGTGAAACATTTTCCATATTGATTTGTAGGAATGTGAACAAGTAAGGGAGGTTCTTCATGGTCTTCTCTATATAACCAAGAGGTCACATCTTCTGTATTTATGGCTTCTTTTCTTAATTCTCCCCATTTTGTAAAGATTGTTGAGGGAGGGATGTGTATAGTGACCAACAATTGTCTCCTATCTACTGTAGGTAAACCATAAGATTTAGGAGGAACCAGGTGACTAACACAATAGGATGTCTTCATGTGATATTCTCCACAACCCTTATCTTGGATCTCAACCCTAGGAGTGGAAGATAATGATGGTGAAGTGGATGTTTTAGAGAGAGTGGATGGATCGACATAGTGAGATGAATTGGACAATGAACCTTCTTGGTTTACTAGCACTTGGCATTGGGGTATCTCTAGTCGTAGACTAGTGCAATATTGGAATGGATCTGGGTCACCGTCTATTGTTATTCCAGTGCCATTGTAGGGGAATTTGAGACATTGATGATATGTGGAAGGGACTACCTTCATGGCATGAATCCATGGTCTGCATAGCAAAAGGTTTTATGGAAGGGTGAGATCCAATACTTGGAATTTTTTCTCCATAACTACAGGACCAATTTTGATAGGAAGTGTTACCACCTCCTTTGATTTTTGTTCCTCATCATCATAAGTCTTAATAAAAATGCTTTTGGTGGTGTTTACACATGCTTATGAGAAACCTAATACCTTAACCAATTTTAAAGTGCAAAGATTTAACCCTGCTCCACCATCTACTAAGACTCGTCTAACTTTGGTTTTGTGAACAAGGACTTCAAGGTGTAATGGGTCATTATGATTTGTCTTCTTAGTTGCATAGTCTTGTTCGAAGAAGGTAGAATGATGATTATTGGTCAAATAGCCTACCATTTACTCAAAAGGATTGACATCAAGATCATTAGGAACAATTGTGCTTTGTAAATCTTTGTCTAAAATGGATCGATGTTTAGGGGAAATATGCAACAATTCTAAGATGGAGATTTGGGTTGGGGTCTTCCCCAACTGATCAAGTAAGTTATACCATGACTTGGAATTTTGTGGTGTTTGTTGCAATGGAGAACCTTGAATGGTGATCTTTGTTCAACAAGTGTTAACAACACACTTGGGAGTCTTGTTTATGGTAATGGTATTGACATAGTCATCGACAACTTAGATATGATTTACAATGGGGCCACTATAATCATGCTTGAAACTAGCATAGTTGTTGGAAGTATTGGTCTTGTTAGTTGAACTAGGGGCTTTTCCTTTCCCATGATCATGTAGTGGATCAAAAAATACCTTGTGATCAGTGTTTGAAGATGTTAGTTTTTGTTCACTAACCTAAATAGTTTTGTCTTCAACAAAATCTTATATGATGTTTTTCAGTTGTCAGCGATTTTTTAGGCTATGTCCATTGGTCTGATGGAAGTCACAAAAGGCATTGTCATTCCACCAAAATGGTTTGAATTTCCATAGATCATATTCTTTTGGCTCTTGAAGCTGTATAAGATTGTGTAGCAACAATTGTTTGAAAACTGACTCTATGATTTCCCCAAGGGGAGTGAACTCACATTTTGGAAATATCCTTTGTTGTTGTGGTCGTTGGGTGTTTTGGGTAGTGTTGGGGGTTTGGTTAACAGTGTTAAGTGTGTTGGTAGAGGGGTTATTTCCTCTAAGTGTGATGATCAGTCTTGCTTGTAAAGTTTTAGCATCAACTATCCCATCATTGGTAATGTTTTTATTCTGAGACCAAAACTTGTTTCTATCATTGGGGGTGTTTTTGACATTTAGATTTTTGTTGGGTGTCTTAATTTCTCCTTTTTCAATGAGAAATTTTTCTAGTATGAGCCCCTTTTCCACTAGTTCTATAAAGGATGTGCAACAATGTAACCTCAAGTCACTTCTCAATTTTGGGTTGAGGTTTTCTTGGAAGATAGTGACCTTTTGTTTCTCAGGTATCTCAATAGGACATCGACTGGCTATAGTTCTCCACCTCTAGAAGAAAGCAATAAAATTTTCTCCTTCGTATTGTGTAGTATGACACAAGTTTGCTATGTTAATCTCATGGTCTATGTTAAAGGACAATTGTTCAATGAATTTCTTAGCCAGTTCGCCCAATGATTTTATGCCATAGTCAAGACCGAAAAATCACTCTAGCGCAATTCCAATAAGACTTCTTGGAAAGAGTCTCATAAGATAGGTGGGGTTGTATGCGACATTTATGTACATCATGGAAAATTCCTATTATGTGTTCAATTGGATTTCGCTTTCGATTGTATTTGGGAAAGTTTGGTATAACATACCCATGAGGGAAAGGTGTCATGTACAATGATTTGTTGAAGGGAAATGGGCATAAATCCTTTGCTGAAAAGGTTTTCTTGTTAGACACTGCCATGTTATCCATCTGTGTTTGAAGTGCATGCATTTGTGTCTACAGGACGTCAACTTGTGTTAATGATGTGTTAGCTAGATTATTTGAATATATGTATGTTTTTTGGAATACAATGTTTTGTGATGGATTTTGGTTAAATGTCAGCATGTCAAGTGGATTTTGATTTGGAATGTTAGTGAATGGGTTTTGACTCAGAATATGTGAGAATGGATTTTGATTTTGGGTTTGTGAAAATGGATTTTGATTTGGAAATTGTGAAAATGGATTTTGATTCGGAGATTGTGAAAATGGATTTTGACTTGGAATCTATGAAAATGGATTTTGATTTGGAATTTGTGAAGTGATGGGTTAGTTTCCATATTGAAAGGAGGGTATACCTCCTATCTGTGAGACTCCAATATGTGGTATAGTACTAGAGACATTGACACTTGGTATGGTTGTTGTCTATGGAATAGTGCCAGTGACATTGGTACTCGATGTAGGGGTTGATGTTTTATATCTTTTATTCCCAACAAGAGGACTGAAGGGATTAGAGGATGATGCCCCAATGGTGAAATTTAGACCCTATGTCAAGCTAGGTGTACCAAATGGAGATGTGTGTATCATTGAGGCACTCTGTGTAGGTCCTCTAGATGGTATAGCAATAGTCACTTGAGGTATAGTGGCACTAGTAGTGGTAGTGTTTTTCCCCTGGGTAGATGTAGTTTTTAGGGTATGAATATCAAAACCAGGAGGTAGTTTGGCACCTTTTGCTAGTAATTTGGCTAATTATTGTTGAGGATCATTAGCTAGATAGTCATTTACAAAGGAAGAAAACTCAAGTTCCTATGCAACAACATCTATTTCTTTCACTACAATGCATCCTTGTGTGTCTCTAGTATCAAATTTATCTAACAAAGTCTTGTGAGGTATTGATGAAGATGTCCCTTAAAAGGGGTTCGAAAATGAATTGATGAATTCACTTGGATCAACCATCTTTTCTCTTTCTTTCCTTTTTGATCTTGTTTCAACCATGTAATGTAACCTTAAAGTGCAAGTGATGCAAAAGCTAAGTCTATGGATAGTATGAATCTAATCTATATTTTTGGGATTTTCTGAATATAAAGGATGAATGTATGCAACTATTTTTTTGGTATTTTATCTACAAATAAAGTATGTCTAAGATTATGCTATCCTAGGATGAAAGTGTCTAAATATACAAAAGTCTAAGTGACCAAATTGGAAGATTCTAAAAGAGGTTATCTATTAGCTAAAGCTTAACCCAGGTTTCAACTTAGTTTTGGCAAGGAACCTTCATAGGACTAGGACCAAAAGATAAGGTGAACTCCCAAACTAGACTGATGAGCTGGAAGGATTCATGTGTAGGAAAAAATATATGATGACTAGGATCAATGACAATGTTTTTTGAATCAAAGGTTTCTCCAAAGCGTGAAAGGTGGCTATTCTAAAATTTGCAAAAGATGATCTCTCTAAAGAAAATAAAGACCCCTAAGATGAAAGTAAGATCTATGACTAGGGTACCTATCACTATGACTGAATGATTCCTAAAGGATGTAATTGTGCAAGTTTTGAGTAAACTTTCTAGTTTTTGTCCAAGAATCGGTGTAAAAGGATAATTCAGATACTGGTTTGATTGTTTGTTCTCGGTCTATGACAATAAATTTTGGTTTTTTGATACTCAAGTAGATGCATTTTTAACAATTGTGGTTTTCCTTCTTAGTTGCATTTTATTGGTAAATTTATTCGTAGGTATCAAAAACATGTGGTTTTCTTTACAACAGATGGGACTCAGGGTATCAATTGCAACTAAGGACTACTCAGATGCAATTTCAAGACTCTGACTGTGTACTGGTAAAAGTAGGTCAGTTCTATGATAGGGGCATATGTGTTGTTCCAAATTGCAGATGTAGCTCACCTATTCAAATGCATCACAAAAGGTATCAATTGTGGGTTTTCCAGTAGCAGAGGTAATGACAGATGTGACTACGATATCAGATGTAGTTTTCTACTAAGTAGATGTGAGCTATTCTAGTAGATGTGACTTATGGTTAAACAAATGTGACTCAGATTCTGGGACATGCAAACTAGACTTAGTTTTGAAAGATGCAATAGACTAATTAACAGTTGCAACTCTAAATAACATATATGTTTTTTTGAATTATGGTTGTGGTTTCCTAGTGAATTATAGTGTAAACTGATTTTGTTTTGTGATCAAGTTTTGGAAAATAAAAACAATCATAATACAATATATTTTTAGTTTGATGATCATGAACATGTGTATTTCCAGAAAAAAAGTACAATCCTAAGGCTGCCAGTGACAATATTTGTTGATTTCTCACTTGGGTTTCCCCAAGATGACTAGTAACTTGACCCCACTAGCTCCACTCCACGACACTCACTTCTCTAGGGCAGCCAAGCTTCAGTACCCATGAAACTTCCATGACATACTTCTCATCTCTACTAGGAACCATATGAACATGAGATGGCTTCATAGGTCTAACCTCTTGCACCAGCAAATAGAAGGTTTTTGGCTTAATAAAAAAATTGGCTTGTAGTACATGCACCTATTTAGGTGGCTATGCATGAGGCAAGATACAACGATCTTTTCTGTATAAAAAAATGCACCTACAAACTTAGGTTTTCCCTTAAGGTTTACATTTATATACCGGTTGAAAGTAGCTTGGCAAAAGAGCTTCATTGCTGGTTTGAGTCTTCTTGAGGTGAGTACTTTTTCCCACCAAGACAGGCCCAATTTCTAGAGTTAGTAATAGTTTCTCTTGCACCCAAGATTGCACAAATGTGCAGGGGGAGAGGATACTTCTATATACTAAATCAGGTAATAACAAAGTGTGCTTTCTTACCAAACACAATAGATAGTAGTTAATTGCGAAACCAAATGATAATTTCTAAGCTACCAAATAGTCTGTTTCAAAATAGTCTTCAACACACGTCTTGCAAAATATTTCATTAGTAGTTTTGAATTGGTCTTCATCGATCGTCCTGCAAAAAGGCTTCGAAAACTTGTCTTCTACACTACATCTTGCAAACACTATGTTAACTCATTAAAGCACACACTGCAAACAAAAAATTAGTTGAAATAAAAACATATTGAAAATTTGTAACTTGGAAATTGAACACAAAAATTTCACCAGTCAAATGTGTCGCGTAGGGCAGTAGATGCGTCATGGATTTTTATTAGTCGATTGAATCGTGAAGAGCCATAGATGCATCAATTTTTTTTAGATACGCCATTGTATTCATCAGATGCATTTTGTAATATCAGTTGCATCATTTCATCTATTAGATGCGTCAGGCCATACGATACCTACAAAAATTGAATAAAACGTCTACATATTTGCAAATAACATGTCTTCACATTGGTTTCACCAATGTAACATCATGAAAAAAAGAAATATTAAAGCAAATCAATAGCAATAAACTCTAATGTAAACTAAAGCTAAACAAAAAAGCACAAAGGAAATTATAAACATAAACAAAGAGCAATCTCACGCAATATCTACATCCTTCCATTAATGACCTCGATTGTCCTTCTCCATTTCGCCGTGAAGGTATCCTTACCCTCATATTTTTAGTATGTGTGCAAGTATAGCCCTGATAGTTGTGAATATAGCAAAATATCAAAGATTAACAAGTGCTCCAAAAGTCATACAATTTCGAGAGGAGTTGAAATGATGAGAGTTAGGTCAATTTATAGAAGATTGATCATTCGAATGAGAGGTCGAGATCGAAAGATAGACGAACGATTTGGATTAAAATATTTGACACATGTGCATTAAGATAAGTGCTAGTACTAACATGAGTGATAAAACCTAAGAATAAGATTAAGATTAAATAATGATTTTAATCTCTAGTTGAAAGTATTCAAAAATTAGAAGAATAATGTTTGCATGAAAAGGATAAAGATAAATTAATAGAAATGATATTTTCGAACACACACATAAATTAATTAATTAAATAAAGATATTTAATTAATAAATGTGTACATGCATAAGAGTTAAAACTTGATAACTGACTAGTTATGACAGAGAGTTTATTCGTGAAAGACACTCAAACATTAAATCAGGAGATAACTATCTGATTTAAATAGATCTCGATTCAAGTGGGAATAAATACTTAGATAAATTTAAACATTTATCTAAATATAGAGGAATATGTCAAAAATAGACTTTTATGAATTAAATGATTATTTAATTCAACATTCGACATTTAGGGATTAATTAAATTAAATAAATAAGATTTATTTTATTGACTAAAGAAAAGGTTAAATGAATAATTAAAGTATTAAAGTATTTATTTAATTATATTTGGAAATATGATAAAGATAAATTAAATAAGAATTTATTTAATCTAAGAAGGAGAATAAATTTAATTAGTGACATAATTAAATAAAGAACGTTTATTTAATTAATTAGAATAGAATAAAGATAATGTGAACTAATTAAATAATTAAGTTTATTTTATTAATAGAAGAATAAATGTTAAAGTGAATTAATTAAATAATTAAAATTTATTTAATTAATAGATGAGAAAGGACTTTGATCTCTAGCACTGATGATCGGTAAAGAAAGGATGGCGCTGAGTGAAGCGGCTCCCTGTGTGTGGCCGCGACATGCATGAGGGCTTCACCCTCTCTGCATGTTTATTTTCTGTCCTCTCTCTGCGTCTGGGTAGTATTTGCTGGTGGGTGGGGTGTGTTCAGGGTGCAGGGGTGGTGTCTTTCGCCAGTGTGCTCTCTTCTCCTGGCGTGTGGGCTGCGGCTGGGGCAGAAGCTTTTTCTCTTGGGGTTTCTCCTTGCTATGTTCTTCTCTATCGGCTGCCATTTTTTAGTGGTTTCTGGTTCTCCTTTGGTCTGATCCTTACCTCGTTCGGGCTTCGTGGGTGCGTTTTTCAGTTTTCTTTCTCTAAGTTTGGAGATCCGCTTTTGCATGGCTCAGGGGGAGTCATCAGGGGTCAAATCCCCTTTGGATTTTTGAGCTACTTTTGGGTCTTCGACCCCATTTTTCTCTCTGAAAGTTTTTAATAATACTTTGTTTTCAAATGACTCAAGTACTGATGGATTTGTTCATGCGGGTGGTTCTCGTATTTCAAAGACAAATGGCTGCCTTGAACGTTCCAAGGAAAGGCCAGTGCTGGTTATCCAACCTGAATCGATTGCGGAGGACATCGAGTATTTCTCAAAACATGCTTTGCTATGCAAATTTTTGGGAATGAGGGTTTTGCTCCAATTTTTGGATTCATGGGCGCATCGCTCTTGGTCCCCTGAGGGTGAGATGGAAATAATGTTGTTAGCCAACAACTATTTCATGGTGACATTTAATTGCATGGCGGATCACAATAGAGTTTTTGAAGGTGGGCCTTACTTCCACAACCAAGTTGGTCTATTCATTAAGCCATGGCATGCAAGTTTTGATCCTTCAGAGGAGCTTCCGAATCGGGTGCTGGTTTGGGTTCGCCTCCCTAGATTTCCAGTGGAATTTTGGCGCAATGACATATTGCATCAAGTTGCTTCATTACTAGTAAAACTGGTGGGTTCTTCTCAACAAACTCTAGACAGAAAGCTAATGAATTTTTCTCGTATATGTGTTGAAATGGATTTGAATAACCCTATCCCAAACTCTTTGGAAATACGTGTTGGCTCATGCTCTTGGTTGCAACAACTTGACTATGAAAATTTTCCTTTTCGTTGTCGTCTCTGTCGTGAATATGGGCATTTGCAGAGAAGATGTCCAAAGTTTAAACCTCCAGGGATGCAGTCAACTCAACCTCCTCGCAACCCCCCAAAGGGTGGCAAGGGTAAGGAGACAGTGCCAACTGAGGCTATGGATGCTGAGGGTTTCATTCCTACCAAGGCCCACAATAGGAATCGAGGCCAAAAGAGGACCTTTAAGGATCACCAGGATGGAGATTCCTATAATAGATTTGAGGTGCTTGATGACCTTGGTCATCAGGAGGTGAATCCAGGATTGTGTATTGTGGATCACGGTATTTCAAAAGGGGTTCAAGAAGGTAGTTTCCCAGAGCACATCCAATCTCCTCAGGAAGTTGGGGCTGCCCGGTTGGAATCAGACCTGAGTCTGGTGGTACTTGGGGGGCCTGAGCCTTCTGTGGAGCTGGTGTTGGGGGAAGGAGGGCTCTCCAGCCCTCTGGTGAAATCGGGAGCAGGCTTGGTAAAAGGTAATAAGGCTTCTCCTTCACTGGGAATTCTTCAGAAGGACCTAAAGAAAGGGGTTGTAGAGAAGTCTTCTAAAGTAGGGAGAAAGAAGGATTTGGAGAAATTAAAGTTGATGGGGGAGTCTCTGGTGGAGGTTGGTTCTGTAAAGACTCTGGATTCACATTTCTCTAATCCTCCAAAATGAATGTCCTCTCCTGGAATGCAAGGGGCTTGAACAGTGGCCCTCGACAAAAAGTTGTTCGGGATTTGTTGCGTTCTCATTCTCCTGATGTTATTTTTCTTCAGGAGACTAAGTTAACTGTTGAAGGTATGATGGGGTTGATGCCTAAACTTTGGGTGCAGGGTAGTTGCTAGTGTATTGGGGCTCATGGTAATGCATGTGGGGTGGCTTGCCTATGGAATCCATTGAAGATTCGCCCGCTTTGGTGGGTGTCCTCCAAGTCCTCGATCTCTATGGTTGTTTCAAGTCTGGAGTTGGGGGAAACTATTCTTCTCTCTAACATTTATGCGCCTACTGATTTTCCTGGTAAGAAGTTATTGTGGTCTCATATTAGTTATGTTCGGAGCCTAGCTCCTTTGTTCCCTTGGATTGTTGTAGGGGATTTCAATGCTATTGTTGAGATAGATGAGAAGAAGGGTGGTGTTGCGAGACTGGAACCTTCTGCTTTCCTTTTTCATGATAGCATCTATGCTTTAAACCTAGTTGACATTAAGCCTCGAAATGGGAAGTTTACTTGGAACAATAGGAGATTGGGGGAGAATTGTATTGCGGAGAGACTTGATTGATTCTTGGTGTCTTGTTTTTGGGTTGGCAGTGGGCTATCTTTTGACTCTGAGATTCTTGACTGGAGGGGTTCGGACCATTGGCCTATTAAGTTTTTTGCTTCTTCTGCTCGGGTGGCTCGGTCCCCTGCTTTCAAGTTTCAACTTATGTGGTTAAGAGATTCTTCTTTGCAGGTGCATATGGTTGATTGGTGGCAGAGGGGAAGACCTACTTTTGGCACTACCATGTATTCCTTTTCTAATTGGCTACAATATGTAAAATATCAACTTAAAAGGTGGAATAGGCATTACTTTGGTAATATTTTTCATGCTAAGGCTGATGCTCAAGCTATCTTGGATGTCATCACTCGGGAGATAAGGGAGTGTGGTCTTTCTGAAGACTTACTCAGGGAAGAGGCCTATTCCCGGAAAGCTTTGGAGGAGTGTGAGCTGCGTGAGGAAATTTTTTGGAAGCAAAAGGCTAGAGTGGAGTGGTTACAGGAGGGGGATAAGAACACTGCATTTTTCTTCAACTCGGTGAAGGCTAGGAGGCATGGTAATTCTATACCTATTCTGGTGAATGATAGGGGTGAGCAACTATCTTCCTTGCAGGATATTTCTAGAGAAGCTTCTAAGTTCTATGCTTCTTTATTTTAGGAGGACTCTCAAGATGTTTCGGAGGAAGAAAACCAAGTTCTGGCTTGTATTCCCTCTTTGGTCACTAGGGAGATGAATGAGTATCTTTTGCAAGATATCTTGATGGAGGAATTAGAGGCCACTGTTTTTCAGATGAAGAAAGGGAAAGCCCCAGGTCCTGATGGGTTTCCAGTGGAATTTTATCAAGAATTTTGGGACATCATTAAGTTGGACCTATTGGAGGTGGTGCATGAGTCTCAGGTAAACAAGCAGATGCTTCAGGCTTTAAACTCTACTTTCCTTGCTCTCATTCCCAAATGTGAAGGGGCGGATCATTTGAATCAATTTCGTCCCATTTCTCTTTGTAATGTGGTGTATAAAATCATCTCCAAGCTAATTGCTGAAAGGTTAAAGAAATGGCTCAGTGGTCTTATCTCTGAGGAACAAAGTGGTTTTGTGGAGGATCGCCAAATATTGGATGGGGTGGTCATTGCAACGGAAACCATTCATTCAATGGCATCCTCGAAAGAAAAGGCTATGTTCATCAAGCTTGACATGGAGAAGGCTTATGATAGAGTGAGGTGGTCCTTTCTGCGGAAAATTCTTTCTGCTTTTGGATTTGCTGGGGAATGGATCCAGTGGGTGATGAGCTGTGTTACTTCCACTTCATTCTCGGTGTTGATTAATGGGGAGCCTACTGCTCTTTTTAGTGCTTCTAGGGGTCTTCATCAAGGGGATCCTATCTCTCCCTACTTATTTATTCTTCTGGTGGAAGGTCTGGGTAGGCTGGTGAAGCGTAATGTGGAGTTGGGTTTGATTCAGGGGTGGAAGTGGGGAAATGACTTGCCTCCTCAGTCACACTTGCAATTTGTGGATGATACAGCTTTGATGGGTCTAGCCAAGATTAGAGAAGCTTCGTGTCTTCGCAAGGCCTTGGATATCTATCTTGCTGCGGCTGGTCAAAGGATTAATGAAGACAAATCCTCCATTTTCTTTTTTAATACTCCGTGACCAATTCAGCAAAGGATTTCTCATATCTTGAGGTTCCAGATTGATTCTCTCCCTTTAACCTATCTGGGGATTCCTATCTCTTTTGGTAGACTTCCCAGGGAGTCATGGCAGAATATCTTGGACAAGTTTCGTGCAAAGGTTAGTCATTGGACTCACTGATGGTTGTCATTTGCTGGACGGGTTCTTTTGCTTAAGTATGTGGTGCAGGCTCTTCCTATTTATAGGTGCATGTTACAGGTTTCTCCTTCTGGGTTTGTGAAGGAGATGGACTCTCTAGCTAGACAATTCTTATGGGCAGGTAGCTTGTCCTCATCTAAATGGAGCTTGGTTAAGTGGGATGTTGTCTGTAGCCCAAGGCAGGTGGGGGGTCTTGGTTTACGGAAGGCGACTTGGTCTAGGTTAGCTTTGGCTGCAAAGCTCTACTGGAGGTGGTGTGTGGAACAGGATCATAGCTGGGCTAGGATCTTATCCCACAAGTATCTTCCTGGGATTTGTAAGGAGGAGCTTCCCAGATTTCCTCTGATTAGGAAAGGCTCGGTGATTTGGGGAACGCTTAAGAATGGGGCTGCGCTAATCAAGGAGGGCCTGTTCTGGATTTGTAATAAAGGGGATGAGGCTATGTTTTGGTCTAATTCTTGGGATGGTTACACACCCATTATTTGTCAGTACCCTAATTTGGTGGATTTGTTGCAGATATTTCTGGAGGCCAGCTGGTCTAGAGTGAGTCATTTTAAGAAGTTTGACTTTGGTGGATAGGTGGAGGTGGCTAGGTGGAAGGATCCTGGTGAGTGGCCTGTTCCCAGGTTGGAGGAGGATGGTATTGTGCTTCAGAATATCTTGGCTAGCAGACAATGCAACTCCCTTAGGGATAAGGATATTCTTGCTTGGAGCCTGAACCCTAAGGGTGTTTTTATGGTTGCTAGTGGTTATCAGGAGTTGCTTTCTCATAAGTTTGGGGTGGTGGAGGTCCCTTGGTGGAAACAGGTGTGGAACAAGTTTTCATGGCCTAAGTGTAATTGTTTTGTTTGGACTCTTGCTTGGAATAGATGTTTGACTTGGGAGAATCTCCATAAGTGTGGATTCCAAGGCCCCTCTATGTGTGTTTTGTGTGGGTTTAGTGAGGAGGATTCTTCCCATTTATTTTTTCGGTGTTCCTATTCTATGTTGCTCTAGCATTGGTGGTGGGGTGTTTGGAAACATCCTTGTGTTCATGCTTCTTCTCTTGTTGAATTCTGGAGTAATCTGGGAAGGGCCCCCTCCCAGGCCTCTTTTCTCTAGATTTTGTGGAGCATTGGTCCTACTTTCATCCTTTGGCAAATTTGGTTGGAAAGGAATCGTAGGATTTTTCGCAAAGAAAAGTTGATGGCTTGGTAGGTTTGGTATAGAATTATTGGGATGTTCCAAGAGACTATGGAAGCCAATGTGAAGTGACTCTTCCGTTGGAGAAAAGAGATGATGAGATTGTGAATAGATTGGGGTTACAAGAGTTGACTCCTGTCTCTGTCTGTGTTAGAAGTTGTAGGAGAGTGAAAAAGAAGGTTCAAAGGGTTGGAAGATGGATGCCTCCTCCGACGGAGTTTCTGAAGATTAATACTGATGATTCCTCTAGAGGTAACCCAGGGCCTGCTGGTATTGGTGGACTTGGTGGGGACTGTACTGGTTCTATCATTTTTCTTTTCTCCATCCATAAGGGGTGGAATTCTAACAACCTTATGGAAGGGCTGGCAATTCTTTGGGCTATTGAACGTGTGTGTGGCTTGGGTTGGCGAAAGGTGATCCGTGAATCTGATTCACAGATTATTATTAATTTGCTGCTTGAGAAAAGGGTTTTTGATGTTGATTGGCAGATTGCTATAGTGGTTAGACAGATTTTGCAGAGGTGCTCTACATTGGAAGTGGTGTCATTTGTCCACATCCCACGTGAATGGAATAGGGCGGCTGATTGTTTGGCCAAGTGGGCTTCAGAGCATGAGGATGATTGGAGGATTGAGGGGTGGGGACAGTTATCTCTTGAGTATGTTCTTGATCTTGAGGAGGTTATTGCTGATGATATGGAGGGATAAGTTACTGGTGGCTGGCTGGTTGGTGGTTCTGTATGCTCTTGTTGTTCTGGGTTTTCATTTGTGGGAGCTGATGGGCTCCCTTATTCTTATGTACTGATCTTCTTTTGATTTCAATAAAATTTTTACCCTCTTTTTAAAAAAAAAAAAAGGATGAGAAAGGACTTTAGAAAGAAATTAAATAATTAGCATTATTTAATCACAACCATGACAATATGAATTATGAAGAAATTGAAGTTGTGGGCTTAGACCAAATTTCAGTGTCTACATGTTGTGTCAAAGAAAATTTAGAAATTTTTGCTTAGGATTTTCTCGAATATGACCGATGATGGTAGGATAGCATGGTGCCCCCTCAAAAAATTTGGTGAAAATTTTGGATAATGAGCCAAATTTTCCAACAAGGTGATGTGATGTATTTAGGTTCAAGGATTAACATAAGAAATGTTGACTAGGAGATAATGTTAGTAGGATTAGAGCATAGAAGAAATTGGATGATTTTGATCTAATCACAAAAAATCCATAGATTATTGATTGTAGATATGGATGAATGATTGATAATGATTGATGATATGTAAAATTCGATGAGTTTTCTTTTGCTTCATGGAGAGACTAAGTATAACAATCCTTATTAATGTAGCAAATAGACATGATGCACTAGGGTATTAATTACCAAGGCGGCTTTGTATCTATTGTGTTGACTTTGACTTTGAAAATAAGGAGTATTCTTGATCATACTAGACATAAGAAAACCATGTTAGAGTGTATGGGTTAGAAGTTTAGAGCATTTTGGACCATTGCACAAAGAGGTATGAAGAACCAAACATGCAACGGTACTTTAGTTGCCTAAAACAACTTCCACACACACAAGGGAAGTATTCACCATGGTTGTATTTGCAAAAATATCCAACAAGCATGACATATGAAATTGATGATCAATTCACCATTCCTTCCTCTCTAAAACCTTATGGACATCCTTGACAGATCCTGGGAATGAGACAATAAGATAAATCAAAAGAAAATACCAAAATAGATAACCAATGTTGTAGTATCACTTGCCATGAATGTTTTGATGTTTAGGGATGTTATCCATCAATAATTTCTATTGTAGGAATGATTTATCCATTAAGACACATGTTAGGATGTTGATGACGATTTCAATAGGTAGGTAGTTAACACTTAGGCATTGTTTTAATCTGATAATGTCCAAGTCTTTATGGTTTTTTTCTTAGATGTTTTGGATTTTGATGTTTTCTTCACTTGTTGATTTCTTTTTCAAAGGGTGAAGGTGATAATTTTTTTTTTATTATGGATGGAGATTTTACTGCAGATAGTCGATGGCGAAGAACAAATTTTTGAGATTTTTTGAATGTTTTTTGTGTTTTTCGAGGTTATTTGAGGTTATTTTGATATTTTAAGGATATTTAGATTTTTTGGTGTTTTTGAGAGTTTTAAAGACCAAGAGGGAAACCAAAGGGGACTAACTTAGTGACTCGAGGGCTTATTGATTGATGGCCTTGCTAACATTATACATGTAGAGACATCGCAGTTTGATTTATTGGACTCAAAGCGGCTCGTACGAAGATGACCAATGATATTTTTGTGTTTTTTGATGTTATACCATATTTTAGATTTTGAATATTTTTTGAATGTTTTTTTGATATTTTTTCATGATTTTGACAAGTGGATATGGATATATGATGATATCAGTGATCTTTTTGAGATTTTATTGAGAACTAAGCTTGGATTGATTGATCTAATTGATTGATTGTCGATAATGATAATATTGTTGAGGATACACAACAATGTAAGGATAGTGTTGAACAACACAAGGATTGGGAAAGGATATATCCTGAGATGATGGTGGATTGATTGGATAAGATAGATCAAGATTCTAAAGCTAGGATTGGAACAAAATTTGTTGGAATGTTGTGATGTGGCATTGAAGTGTAAGTTAGAAACAACTGATATCGATTGCTTGGATTGATGTTTGATAAAATATATAGCTTAATAAGGAACATATTTTTCATAAAAAATGTGTCATGGGCTAGTGATTTAGATTTTTAATTACAAATGTTTTTGACCAATTTTATTTTACATTTATAAATGTTGAGATCAACACATGAGTTGGAGGATATAGATCAATATTTATGCCTGAAGCAAGATGTAAGTATCTACCCCTAGTTTCTAGAAATATATGGAATGCCATAGGTGAATGCTTGGATAGATGAATGGATTGGATAGATGGGTATACAAAGGATGCCAAGGATTATCTTGTGATAAGATAACATGTTTTGATAGATAATGGTCATTTGGATAATGCTTCATGAATTATTTAAGGCTGGGTAGGGTAGGATCAATGGTAGTGACCCATGTCAAGATTTTTCCATAAGCAAGTGTGAAGTGTACACTAAACCTTTACCAAGATCAAGATAAGTTGGATTTGGATGAAAAGGGGTTGTATGAATGGTTCATGGATTTATTATGGATAAGATGGATGGATGATGGATAGAATATTGTATTTATTATGGATGAGATGAGATGCTTCCACCTGATATGGTGCATGTAGATGCTTGATTCTACTCATGACACTTTTTTTCTAGGATTTCATCATGGTACTTATCTAAAGCACCACAATAGTGGTTTTCACTAGAGGAAAACAAATTTCTTGACTATTTTTCTTGATTTTTTTGGTTTTTTGAATATTTATGCTCATGTTGAACCACTTGGTGGTGCTAATGTAGATGCAATTTCCATAATGTGCCAATATTATCCTACTAAGAGAAGCTATTTTTCTAAGATAAAGGTTCTTGAGTGTAACCCTTGATAATTCTTTTCTTTTTCGATATTAGAGTTAACCTTTCCTAGATATGGACATCATGATAGGGTAGCTTTAGAGTCCTTATGATAAAGAGTCACTACCAAGACATGGTTAATGTGAGATTTGGACATCATGGATGTTGAAATGGATGGTGAAATGCATTGAGGGATATGAGATTCAAATGGATTGGTCAACAATTTGGAATCTTTTATTTTGTAAACTTAGGAGGATGAGCAATGATGTGTGGATATGGAGATTCAATTAGGACCAACTTCTTCATATACTTTGTTGTTTGCTCTTGAAGCTTTCTTTTGCATCATTGGACATTTTTGATGGATAGATTTCCCTTCTTTTTTTTTTCCCGTTTTTTTGACTAATGGAGTTTGATAGGGATGATTTTTTTCTTTTTCTTTGGTATCCATTTGAATATTTCTTGTATGTTTTGTTTTCTCAATTATTTTTCTTCAATGAATTGTTCCTTTCTTTGATATAACTTTTTTTATTAGTAGTCCCAATTATAGGGTGGAAAAATGCATGGATGAAAATTCATGATATAATTTGTTGTAGAGTTGGTATTGATTTCATCATAAGGACTCTTCATGATCCCCATGTTGGTGTTTGCATTAGATAAAGTTTCCCCCAGTATTATAGAGGTATCATTGACATGATTAGATTCCTTGATTTCTATAAAACCAAGAAATTTTTGCTCAATATTGTGGACTATCTTTGCTTATTTGAAGATTCTATATTTTAGTAAACATAATCCTTTATTCTAATAATGCTTGATATCGTCATACTCAATGTCTTCAATCTACATGGAGGATGTTTCTAATTTTAATGCTTCTTCAAAAAGTGTTGATGCTTCACAATCCATGTAGGGGTCTTCCTCATGATCCATTTTTGCTTGCTCTTAAAAGGATGTTTCTAATTCACAATCTAGGTAGAAGTCTTCTTCATAATCAATTCCTAATATCTATGGATTCTCCTATTCCTTGATCATGTGTAAATATGTTAAGAATAGGAGAATCTTGTTCCTTAGTAGTGATATCAAGAGTATGAAACTCTTGTTTTGGATGAAGATCATCTACATGTCCATTAGGAGTAAGCAAATCTCATGGGTAGATGTAGATGTGCTTGGTATGTGGATATGATCATTGTTTGCAAAATATTGTATGGATTGCAAGATACCTATTAAATCATTGTAGTTGTAGACACCTGAATTTGACCACCCCCATATGGTAAAATTCAACCCTTTTATTCCTCTGTCTCGCATCCCTTATCTGCATTAATTGAATAATTTATTATTTGATTAATATTGCCCTACAACCTAATGTCCCTAAAGTATTTGATAAATTAATTAAATACCTTATTCCCTTTCCTCTCTAAATTAAATAAATACCCCAATTTATTTAATTTAGTCACTTTACCCTTTATGAATTAAATCTATTTTTAATTCACCCTTTTTTCTCTCTCCTCATGTCACATCCCCCATAATTCTCTCTAATCCTGATTAATTTAATTAATCTATGATTAGGATGTGCACACCCCTAATCATCATTAGGGTCAAATCCTCCATAATCTCCCACTTTCCTCTAATATGTCATTAATTCATCTAATCATGCATTTGCACAACCTTACCTACTTAATTAGGTCAACCTAATCTCCATACCATTTATGGAATTTGTCCTAAGTCAACTGCATTAAATGATTTCTCTATTTGGAGAAGGAAACCCCTTCCCTATGTGAATTTTTAATTCACATTTACTTCTTCATTGCATTTTAAGGAATTTAAAATTCCTTCTCCTATCCCCATGAGGATTTTTGAGGAATTTCTAATTCCTCACATGTCCTCTCACCCACATGTGGACAAGGACCTCCTTTATGAGGATATCTTGTCCAAATCCCAAGGTGATATGTAGTACCTCCATGTCATATCCATATCACCTCCCTCATTCCATCTCACCTGCCACATGTTAGGATGTGAGGGCTTGTGAGTTCTCAACTCACCCCAGCCCTTGATCTTGTCCATCTTGGCTTGATCCTAGCCCTCCATTCATTTAAAGTCACTTCCCCTAAAAATGGTGGAATTTTCCCTCATTTTCATCCATCCATTATAGCAATCAAGCAAGCATACACTTAGCATCCAAAGCATCCTCCATTGTGGCAGCACATTAGAGCTCTCATCTTGGATCTTTCACAATACCCACAATCTTCATTGCACCATAATCATCTTGGCTATATTTTGCATTAGGTTTTAAGATAATTTTCCATCAAGGAACACACAAATCAAGCAATCAAAGGGCCAACCAATTCATCAATCTAAACAAGGTAAAAAATTATAATTTTCTTGTGTTTTTGTTTAGATTCAACTAGGCCAATCTTGAGTGTTTTCTTGTGTTTTCTACCTTCCATTTTCATTGTTGTTTTGCATCCCTAGGTTAGAATTCACTTGCAAACATCTCTGGCACACTTGTTGGGACCCACATGATGGGTCTACTTTTACTATTTTCTATTGTTTAAGATTTTGCAGGTTTAGATTTTTTCTTGCAGGGGAGAATCTGCCCCTGAGGGGAAAAATTTCTAGGTAAAGAGGCAGATCTACATTGAACATAGGAGAACATGATCCTTCCCTTCTGAGAAAAGAGGAAGACTTGATTCTATAGGAGAGGTTGGTTGATACAGAGGTGGGTATGTGGAGAACCACTAGGAATTGGGCGAGATTGCCAATTACAGAGGCAAGTCTGAAGTAGTTATAGAGGAAAAATAAAATATGCCCATCCACTTGAACAGGTGATTGTGACTTTTCCCATCCCCTAAAATAGGCGATCTTGACCTACAGACACAGGCGAACTTGCCTTGCATAAAGGTGAATTTGTAATTTTCTTGAACCTTAACTTTTTCAATTTTAGCTATAATTTGATTTTAGTTTCAGGTACTGAACAACTAGCTTGTTTGTTGGTGATTGTGGTATTTCACTAACAATTTGTGTGACATTGTACCACATTTGAAAAAGACCTATAGTTAAAACTACTAATCTATTTTATGGAGGATGACCGGTTGAAGGCCCATTAGTTAGCTCTATCTGTTGTTTTTTACACTAATTTAGGCACACACAACTTAATTAAAGGGTCAATTAACCTTTTTTTTTGTGTTTGGGAGAAATTTGTTGATGTATCCACTCCCCTTGCACCTTTCGGTGATCCTAGGTGATAAGAAATCACAACTTGTTCCAATCTAGTCCAGTCTACCCAAGAAGTGCTAGTGCATCTAAGCTCTCCCCTTTCACTATGTGTGAGCCTAGGGATTAGCCAAAGAATCTAGTATTTTATTCCCTTAGTAGAACCTACCTAGGATTTCATCACTTGGGGGATGATCCCAACCACGTGTTACCAACAGGGTATATAAAGGGGGGAAAACTAAAGTTGTACCCCAATCTAGTCACATTGTGTCTAGCGTAGTGTCGAAGCTAGGGTGATACCTAGATAATATGTGTAGGGTTGGTCTGAGTTTCCAGTACCTTGTTAGGGCTCCCAATCCACACTTATGATGGGTTGGTGTTCATGATTGTGCCTCACGTACCTAGCATATATTGAGGATGCATGAGATAGCTTGTTTATCCTAGACAGAGACCTGTGTTTTAGCTACAACTTGGTGTAGTGTAGGGGATGGGTGAAGCCATAATAGTGGTTTACAATTTGATGGAGGAAGGAAAATTGAGAAAAAATGACCCCATGGCAAACAAATTGGTTTTAGGGGTTCGCATGAACCTACATGTTCGACTGAACCATAAAGGGGTTCTACCGAACTAGGGTTCGAGTGAACCCATTAACTATTGGGCCCACATTTCCCACCCAAAAAATAAAGGAAAAATGCATATTAGTGGGGGTTCGCTAGAACCCCCTGGTTCTAGCGAACCCCCTTTTTCCCTAATTTTTTAATTTGTTCACACAAAAAACCTAAAATTTTACGCTTTCAAGCTCTGGTTGGGGATGAAAATGGGGGAATATTTAGAAACCAAACTTGGAATCGAGTAGCCTTCAGAATGAGCTATCCAATGAATATAATTTTAGTATGTTTTGGTTTTATTATCTATCTATTTTTTAAGTTTTATTAAATATAGGTTTTTCATCGAAAATAAAAATCTCTGTTCTGCACAAGTGGAAAAATAGAAGATTATACAAAAAAAAAATTTAAAAATATGAGTGCGCCAGATATTGAAGTCCTTGATCCAACAAAAAAAAAAGAGAAGAATTTCGATACATACAGTAAAAGTTATGCATTCTACGGTTGTGCTATGTCTGAATTGTCATTTGATTGACTTTGAAACTTGATTAAAGAAAAAATATTCAATAAAAAACTATCTAACCAAGTGGAAGCACTAGATATCAAAGTTAGAAATCTAAATTTGAAAGAATTGGAATTTTATCCTTCATGGAAAAAAAATTATGCGTTATACGGTGTGCGTCACTTTTTAAAAATGCTATTTTTTGAAAAAAAACAATTTTTGTGGGAGATGGAAAAAGAAGTGCAATCTGATTCCAAAAAAAATGAAAAAAATATTTTTAGAATCTACAGACAAAATGTGACGACTCTAGTTTACATCATCTTCAAATTCCTTACGGTTTAATCGCTATAGGTGCCAGAATGTGGAGATTGTGTTAAAAAAAATATCAGTGTCCAGTTAGGCCAAAAAGTGTAAACCACTATTGTGGGATCACTCGGATGTGCAATGAACTCTAAAGTTACTCACCACATACTCCCTTGGGTTGAGATAGAAATCCTCATGGTGGACTATGATGTCTCTGAGAGAGAGTGTGAAGGTGAGCCCATGGTATTTGTTGATGACCCTGTGCCATTGAATCACTAGCTATCCGCCTTTGCAAGAAAGGGTGATCCAGAGAACCACCTTGGTATCATGGAGTATTAACCTTGGGTTGTCCACCCAAGGTGGTCGGTCTACATCAAGTTTGTAAACCCTTCATACTAATTCTAGGATTGTGCTACTTGGCATGTCTTCTTTTTGTGATACCAGTTCTTATTATCAGTTTGAGTTAGTCCAGCCTTTCTATCTATTGTTTACCATGTTTTTTGTCCTTTTCCATAGTCTACCCCTGCCCTTAGTGGAAAATTTTCATTTTGGATAGGTGATCTTTCCCTATAAAAGGGTGTTTCCATTTTCGAGTCTGGTCTAGGTCATCCTTTAGGTGAGTTCATCCTTGTCAAGGGAAAATTTTCCCATGGGCCCCTTCATTAGGTGACCCCGTGTCTACATGTTCTCTAAATAAGTGAGTTTACATCCATTCCATACCATATGAGTCCACCTGTTTTCCCATAGAATGGGTGATCTTGTTTGTTCTTGGGCGAACCTACTGTCCACAAGGGTGATCTTGCATCTCAACTGATCTTGCGTCTCGTCCGAGTATTCCCCATAAGTACACTCCTTAGAATAGGAAAATTTGTTGTCCACAAGGGTAAATCAGTGTCCACCTGTATCATCCTCGTCTGTATAGTTTAGGTCATAAGAAAATTCATTTGTCTGATAGGTGATCCCATGTTAGGCATCTCCATTCTCTATCTGTACAACTAAGGAAATAGGAAAACTTGTTATCCCCTGATAGGAATTTTTCCTTGTGTCCATACATCCTAAGATAGAGGAAATCCTACTTGATAGATAGGAAATTTTTTCCATCATGTCTACCCATTTCTTTTGATCCCCTTAAGATTTAGGTGATCCTACATCTTAAAGAGGAAATCCTATATCCCAAATAGGTGAGTTTGTATCTTGTATGTGCCTATTTATTTTGAACACTCATAAGACTTAGGTGATCCCTTATGGTAGAAGGGAAATCGTGTGTCATAGACAGGTGAATTTTCTAGACATAGAGGCAAATATGTGGTCTTTTAGATAGACGAATTAGTCGCCTAGAGGGGAAAAATTTTCAAACACAAAAGTGTATGCGCTGTCCATACAAAACTCCTAATATTTAATCCTTTAGGTCACTAAAATCCTATTATTTTTTGAGTTTGTTGTTGTGATTAAAATTTTTTAATCACCATCTATCTACCTATAATTGTTACTTTAGTCCGTTTCCATTTTCCAAAATTCAGCCATCTATCAATTGAATCATATAGGTGCATCTTAGAACATCCCTAGATTGCATATTCATTAGCAGTTCATCAATCTCAATCTCCTAAACTATGTTTTAGAGGTTTTTATCCAAGTTGGATTAGGTGCTTGATCCTAATCGTCATCCTTCTCACTTAGGATTGTTATCCATCCTAAGTTAGTAATCATCCATGACCCAATCAATCTACTTCCATCTTGAGGTAGATTTGGTTTTGTAATCATCCTTTTCATCATCTAATTCAATCATCATCACCTTATGTCATCTAGGTAAAACTCTAAACTTGGTTTGGAGTCAATCTCATTATTTTAATCCAATTGATCATTCAATTCTCAACCATCTCATTCCATTGATCAATTTAATCAAATCCAACCCCATCAAATATCCAATCCAATCAAGTAATCTATCATCTGATCCAATCAATCCTTTATTCATCACCTAGGTCATTCATTTAAGTGCATCCTAGAGTTTAGTTTCATCTTAGTCCACTTGGTAGTTTTACGTTTTCATTCCCCTTACCACTCGATCACAAACAAAGAAACTCATGGTAGAACAATAGGCCCAAGGTACTTAGCCTCACATTCACCAGGATCTGACCAATGGTGGTTCATCACAATCCAATACTAAGATCCACACCACGTCGCCTCCTACTGATGAGAGCATGGTCAATCAACCTAAGGTCACAGTGGATGAATATCTTAAAATTAACATCAATGTCCAAATGACATATCATCTCCTTAATGAGCATGGGGATAAGATCCTCGCCACATTACTCTAGAATGGTGTCAAGCCACTATCAAGGTTCAACTTATCCAAGTAGGTCAACATTACACCTACTATGCCTTTACTGTCACAAGACCCTCATAATTCATAGAATTATCCAAGCAATTATGCATCCCTGAGGGTCCACCACAAGAGGGTTGGTATCAACCTGGATTTGGAAATGCCATGCTTTATCAAGTCATACCCCCTATACCACCTCCTCGAGTTCCAATTTCAGTTATGGGAGCACCTGATCTAAACATTCCCCAAGGCCTCAATCCTAAAAATCCTCTTGGTCTTGGTATGCCGCAGGGTCTTCCCAATCCACCAAGCATGAACATCCCTCAAAGCTCAACCCCCATATCATCTGTACCACCTCTCCCACCTAACTAACTGATTCAACTACCAAGAAATATTAGGGGGAATTCTTTTTTGGAACCACCTCCACCTACACCTGCATCCAATTTATCACCACCTCCATTCACATCTCAACAACCACCTCAAGGAAATATTCCATCCTTGCATCAGCCTCAAGGTAACCCATAGTAGGCACATCCATCACAACTGCCTCACCAGTAGATATCACAACCCCCATCTTAGCACCTACGACATGCCACCATTCCATCTCAACCTCCGCAACATACCTTAATTACTTCACAACCCCCACATCAAGCATAGGTTGCTTCACAACATTAGCACCAATCACAAGGTGTCCCATTGCAAGCTCCTCATCAATCGCAGATGCCCACTCACTAGCCAAAATTATCATATCAGTTGCCTCCTCAACAACCACAAGTCCCTCAACAACCCCAAATTCCATCTCAGCCTCTTTATTAGCAACCCCCATATTATCAACAACCACCTTAGTATAGATGAGTCCCGACACAAACACATCAACCCTTCCAACAAATGCTAGGAAACCCTACTACTCAATACCTGTATCACCCACAAAGCACGTATACAAAGTATGCCACCCCATCCAATCCTAATCCCAATTATCCCTATCACAATCATCAACAATCCGAATAGAAACCATCTTACACAAATCCCCAATAGTCATAATAGAATCTTTATTAACAACCTTCATATGCTTCCCAACAACCAACTCCTACCTATAATTACTAGTCCAATCCATATCACTCCCAACAACAACCATCATATATTCAAGGTGCCTCCACCTCCTGTTACCAAGCACCACCATCATATTAGCAGGGTGTCTCTACCTCGTACTATCAAGCCCCATCACCCTATCAACGATCTTATGTCAATCCACAATCTACATATCCCAATCAATATCGAAAAACCTCTTCATATCAGCCTCCACCATCACATGATCAAACCATCCCAACTCCATCCACATCATATCAACAATATTCTACTAATAGTCAATCCAATTTGACCAATCCTTCATCATCCACATTTGTCAATAAGGAGTGGGAAGAGATAAAAGCCGCATTAAAAGACTTACAAGCAGGGACCTCCAAAAAGTCTTTCAAATTTGAAGAGATTTTCCCCTATCTGTTTGATCCCTCGATTTCACTTGTTCCTTTTCCTAGGCACTTTGAAATGCCAAATTTTGACAAATACAAAGGAACCAAGGACCCAAAGAACCATCTCCAAGAAATTTACCCACACTGCCAAGAAGTCCTGCACAATGACAATTATCTCTTGCGGTTATTCCCTAGGAATTTAATGGGGGTAGCTCTAGATAGGTTTATGGGTCTTCCAAACGGGTCAATCTTTTGTTTTTTGGATCTTTCAAAGAATTTTTTTGCACACTTCTTGTTCAATTTGGAGAAGGGCATTGATACCTTAGATCTTCTGAAAGAAAAAAAACCTGAGAGAGAAACCTTTGTAAGCTGCCTACAAAGGTAGCATGCCTTGTCTAGTCGACTGAAATCCCATCTCAGTGAGAGGGACATGGTGACAATTTTCATTGCAAATGCCCATCCAGATATTGCACATAATCTCAACCTTCATTATGTCACAACATTTTTAGAGGTCATAGAAAAGGGCACTATTATTGAGAGGGTGCTCATTGCTAAGGGACAAGTCAAAATTTATAATCCAGATAAGAAGAAGTCATCTAGAGATAAGTCCTACTACTAGAATAAAATAAAGAATGTTGTCAATGGTGGTGTCACTAATACCAAGCATGTTCAAGTAGCCAACAACTCACAAAGGTTGCAATACATCCTCAATCAACCATCATCCTCTAATGTCATATCAGTTCCACAAGAGGCACCACACCCTCCCCAACAGTCCAATCCATAGAATCAAGGGAACAATAAATGCTCATTCACTCCTTTGGGAGAATCCTTAAGTGTTGTTTTCAATAGGCTCTTCCAAGCGAGTTATCTAGTCACTTATCTTGTGACTAAGCCTTTTGATAAGTTCAAACCAAATCCTGCCTGGTATAGGGACAAAAAGTAATGTGACTTTCACAAAATCAAATTTCATTCTACTAACAAGTGTTAGGGACTTAAAACATATATCCAAGATCTCATAGATTGAGGAGATATAGTAGTGGATGCTAATCAGGTGATGTCATCCAATGCCCAACTGCAAATATATTAGAATTCTTTCCCCAAACACAACCAGGGTGCTAGTATGTCCAATTCTAATCACAGGTCAAGCAATAACAATAACCAAAATAACAACATGAACAATATTAGCTATAAGAATCTAGCCTATAACTATGATGGCATAGTTATGTGGATTTACCAGGTAAAGCCTCGGATATCCATGATTCATGTTAAAGGAAAAGACCTGTAGTGTGCTATTATGACCCATCACACCTACATATATCTGGTCCTAGACCTTCCACACCATCCCAGTTAGCTCCTTATGAGATCTTAATATAATATTCTTGATCATCTTGGAAAGACTCCTGCTCAAATATTTGTCTTGTATTTTCTTAAGTCTTCCCCTGTCTATAAGGAAATCCTCACCAAAGTTCTTCAAGATACTCACGTACCTAATGATATGGATCCTACTCAATTCCACGCCTTAGTAGGACATTTGTCATTGACATATTGGTTAGGCTTTAGTTGAAATGATATGCCATCCATCAATTCAAACCATAATCATCCTCTACACATCGAAGTCCTTGTAGCCCATCATAAAGTGAGAAGGGTCCTAATAGATAATGGATCTTCCCTCAACCTCTTTACATTTAAATTCATAAAATAGGTTGGAAATACCGACGCTAACTTAAATAATCAAGTCATCACCACCAAAGCTTATGACAATACAGAATGAGACTATGAAGGAATCATTTGTCTTTATATTCAAGTTAGCCCCATTGTGTAGTATACCACGTGCCACATCCTTGATCTAGAATTTCCATATAACCTTCTTGGTCACCCATGGATCCACGTCGTGTAGGCCATTTCATCCACTAACCATTAATGCTTGAAATTCCCATTCAATGGGATGGAAGTAACCATACATGTAGATCTACAACACTTTGAATATTGTCTTGCCTTAGGAGCTTCTTTCCCTCACTCCCACTACTATCCAGGAGTTGAAGTGGGGGAACCTCAGGAATTATCTTCTAATCCACCTTCCAATCCATCATCCACCACATCATCCATTCCATCCTCCACCTCTGAATCCACTATCACCAAAGTCCAGATCATAGATAAAGGTTGTAGGGATTACAAGATGTGCATGACTATAAATGTGGCAACCATGCCTCCATCTCCTCATACCTATGGCCAACCTCCTTGCTCTACACCAAAGGAAGAAGAGAAGACCATAAAACTCAATTCTAAGAACATGGGTTCTAGCACTTTCTGATCCCTTGGAACACCACAAGATCAACCAAATGATGATATTAGTTAGTGGATATATAGGGAAGAGTTTGAGTCTTTGCCCCCTCTCATTGAGTACTTCCAAGAGACTTATCCTCATGCATCCAAGTTATTTGAAACATACAATTATCAAGGGGGAGGCATTCACATGGAAGAACAAGGAAGATTGCAACCTATTGACACACTTGTGTGACCTAGACATTTGGGCTTAGGTTATGATAAAAATAAAAAGGGGCCTGCAACATCCACTGGTACTTCTAATATTGTCAAGGAAGATAATGATTTCCTTGATGGAATACCAGAGGAAGAATCTATCATACTCTCTTATGATGATGTGGATCTCTCTGCCCTCTTTGACTCCACATCCTTCTTCACCATCCCAACCTCATTGATTGGGACTTATGGTGTAGGGCACCTATCGATACATTTCCTTCAGTGGACACTTATGTGCATCTCATGGGATTGAGGGAAGATGAACACCCTAACCACAAAAGTAAAAAGAAGAAAAACAAAAAAAATCCATCTAGTGAAAACCTCTTTGAGGTGCTTCTTGACTCATCAAAAGTAAAAATAAAGGGTGTATCTAACAGTGAGAACCTTGATGAGGTGTTGGAGGATGGGGATGTTCATCTTCCCCTTGTTGGAACTCAGTTATTTGAAAGGTCTTCCATCCTAATCAAAGAGACGCAAGAGGTCAATTTGGGAACCAAAGAAGGCCCCAAAATCACCTACATAGCCAAATTGTTACTAGAGGAAGAGCATTCCATCATTTTCAACCTATTAAAATAAGGAATCATCAAATTCAAATGGACCTATTCAGTCATTCTAGAATTAGATACCACCTTGGTGGTGCACCATTTGGATGTTCATTCGGATGCCAAACCTATTAAACAAAATCTAAGAAAAATACATCCCCAAGTGGTCTTGTTCATCAAGATAGAATTAGAGAAATTGTTAGAGGCTAGGTTCATAAGACCTATTGACTATTCTGACTGGATATCCAACATAGTGCCTATCATCAAACCAAATGGAAATATTAGAATTTGCTCATATTTTTGGGATCTACATAAAGCTTGTCCAAAGGATGATTTCCCTCTTCCAAACATTGACATGTTGGTCAACCTCACAGTAGGGCACGATATGCTATCCCTTATGGATGTTTTTTCTAGCTGTAATCAAATCAAAATTGCACCAGAAGATCAGCATAAAATTGCCTTCACTACTCCTTGGGGCACCTTCTGCTATAATTTCATGCCCTTTGGACTCAAAAATATGGGGGCAACCTATCATCATTCTATGACTATTATCTTCCATGACCTCATTCATATCATAGTAGAAGATTATGTTGATGACTTGTTAGGGAACTCCAAGAATAGAGAAGAACATATTATGATCCTGAAGAAAATTTTTGAGTGGTTAGAGCACTACAAGCTACATCTAAATCCAAAGAAGTGTGTGTTCAGAGTTACATCTTGAAATTTATTGGGCTTCATAGTCTCTAGAAGGGGTATTAAAGTAGATCCTACCAAGGTCAAGGAAATAATTAAAATACCCTCACCACGTAATCTAAAGCAATCAAGGAGTCTGCAAGGAAATATACAGTCCATCAGACATTTTATATCCCATCTAGCTAACAAGTTTCAATCATTCAAACATCTCCTATGCAAGGATACCACCTTCAAGTGGGATCCAAAATGTCAGCAAGGCTTCAAAAATATTAAGGATTATTTGGCTCACCCACCCATCTTATTGCCTCCTATTCTAGGCAAACCACTCCTATTATATATCTCAGCTACAACAATTGCACTGGGGGCGTTATTAGCTCAACATGATGAGTCCCCTAAGGAGCATGTTATCTATTACATTAGCTAAACGCTTGTAGGCTATGAGCTCAAATATCACCCAATAGAAAATACTTGTATGGTAGTGTTCTTTAGTTTGCAAAAGCTTCATCAATAAATTCTCAGTCATCCCTTCAAGCTAATATCCAAAGTTGATCCACTTAAGTATATGTTTTCTAGAACTTCTTTGACTAGCCGCATGCCCAGTGGGTCATGTTATTGAGTTAATTGGACACAGAGTACATGGACTATAAGGTGATCAAGGGACAAGTCATAGAAGATCGGTTGGTGGATGCTCCTCTAGTGGATGCATATCCATTGGTAGCTTAATTTTTTTGATGAAGAGGTACTTACAATCATAGAAGTAGATAAATGGATGCTCTACTTTGATGGTCATATACACATAATGGAGCTAGTATAGGTGTCCTATTCATCACCCCTCAAGATGACTACATCCCAAAGTCATTTTGGTTAGCATTTTGCATGCACCAACAATATTGAAAAATATGAAGCTCTTATCACAAGCCTTAGAATCGCCATCCAATGGAACATCACTCGTTTATGAGTCTTTGGTGATTCCCAACTGATTATCAAATAGTTCAATGATTTAGACAAAGGATGAAAAATTGTTACCCTATAAGTACATGGTGGATGAATTCAAGAAGTATTTCACCTACATCCAATTTGAATAGATTTCTAGAGTCTAGAACAAGACAACAAATCCAATGGCTACAATTGGTTCCCTCATTGACATGCCTAAATATTGAATGGACTGTGAGTTCCTCGTTGAACAACTTTTAATCCCTACATATGATGTCCCTGATAGTGAGATGGTGTGTGATATCGTAGGTCTAGAATCACCCTGGTACCATGACATTTACACTTACCTCCATGACCATATCCTACCACCTAACCTTACTAGCAATCAATACAAATCCTTTATCCAACATACTTCCTACTATACCATAATAGGAGATACACTTTATCATCGAGGGTATGATGGAACACTCCTCAAGTGTCTGAATGAATTAGAAGCCCGCACTACGTTAAACAAGGTACATAGTGGTGTTTGTGGGTCCCATTCTAATGGTATGGCCTTAGAAAAAAATATTGTTAGATCTGGTTATTATTGGCCTACTATGGATCATGACTCTTGTGAGTTTGTAAAGAAATTTCTACCTTGTCAGCATCGTGCAAATTTAATCCATGCTCCCGCACAAGATTTGCAACCCATCATAGCACCACGACCTTTTTCTCAATGGGGTTTTGACTTGATCGGCAAGATTTATCCTCCATCCTCTAACGGCCACACTTTCATCATCACAACCACTAAATACTTTACCAAGTGGGTGGAATCAATTCCACTCTCTCAAATCATGGGTATTCAGATCTCCAAATTCATCCTTTTCCATATTCTCTACAGATATGGAATCCCTTCCACCATTATCACTAACAATGGAAATCCCTTAAAAAATTAGTTTATGAAACACCTTTGTGAGACACACCATATCCAACATCATTGGTCCATTCCCTATTACCCACAAGGTAATGGTCAAGCAGAGGAAACCAACAAGACCCTCATTAAAATCCTTAAAAAGGTGGTTAATAATACTAGTCGAGGTTGGCACCTTCATCTCCATCCCACCCTTTAGGAATATTTTACATCCATATACACTCCCATTGGTGCCACTCCATACTCTCTTGTATATGGTGCCCACACAATCTTTCCAATCGAAGTTGAGATCCCATCACTCTAAATATCTCTAAAGAACCTCATCAGTGATGAAGATATCTGGGTTGCATGCTTAAGTTGGAACTCCTAGATGAAAAGTGCATCAATTCCTATAATCACCTTCAATCATATCAACATTGTCTTAGGAGGAGCTACAAAAAGAGGGTTCATCCTTGTCAATTCAATGTTGGTGATTTGTTCCTTAAAGAGAATCAACGCACCCAACAAGATTGAGACAAAAAAAGGAAAGTTTGAGGCAAATTGACTGGGTCCCTATGTTGTCACAGCTAAATATGGTTGTTGGGAATATAAGCTTGCTACACCTGATGGGGAACCCTTAGGAGCCTATCAAAATCATGCACCTGAAGATGTTTTACACCTAAGTCAGCTGGGTTATCCTATTTTGAAAAATACCAAAAGAAGTTAAAAACCATAAAAAATCAAAAAATCAAAAAGTCAAAAATCCAAAAAAAATAGTAAAGAGAAATAATTCATCCTATGGTGAAAAAAACCCTTGGTGGTGCCTTGGATAAGTACGTTTGGTAAAAACCTGGCAACAGGTGCCATTCGTAGAGGGCTTAATCATTATCTACCTTGTGTCCTAGTTACTTTATGCTTCCATCCATCCTATCCTCTACATATCCTATCCTCATATCTTATCAATCCAATCCTTTCATCCACATTTTCTTATCTTTCACTTGGTATATTTTGGTTGAGCATTGGATGATTCACATTGGCTAACCGCATTCTTGATCTTTTGTCCCAATCTTGAGCTTTTTTCGTTTGTGTGTCGATGTCATTTTTCAGTCTAATGTCCTCATCTAGGACCTCTCATCCTGTCGGTCATCATTAGGTCTCATCTCATCTTTTGTCTTTTTTTGAACTATGTTACCCCTATGCTTTCATGTAGGCAAGGGTTGATCATTTGATTATCCCCTAGGGAATTTTTCCATCCTATCTCTATCTTCCATCTTAGTTTCCATCATCCTCTTTTTGCTTTATCCATGGTCAGTCATTAGTATTTTATCAAACTATGACGGCTCTGCACTTTCACTAAGGAAAGGATAATATTTGATCAACCCTTGATCCCCTAGGTCTTTAGGGTGTGTCTTTTTGTCATGTCATGTCATCTAGTATGACCCTACCTAGCTAGTTCTTAACAAGAAAAATATATTAGTACTATGAGATCAATCAATTTCAAATAACCTAAGTCATGTCGATCATCTAATCTATCCTTGACATTTTTTCTTAATAGGATGTATCCTTCCTAATCAAGCCACATCAATCCCATCCACCCATTTGATCCTATGACAAAGGACATTTGAAATTTATTGTGATATTTTGATGCTTTTGGCTTTTGCTTATCATTTTAGCTTCCTATTATACCTTGTCAGGGTCGCCACGGCCCATCATATCATGGTGCACTTTGATTGGTAAACATAGGGGCATATCTTGATCTTTTGTTTATTTGTGTCTTCTTGGTTGTCCCACGTATTACCCACCAAGACTCCTATGGTCTTGTGTTACGTTGGGACATCCTTTGTTCTTGTGGTTATCCCAATACCTATCCCAACCAAAGCCTTTGCAGCTTTGGGTGTTGGGATAGCTTTCTTGTTTACTATTTTTTTTTATGCATTTGACACTCATCTTCCTTGGTTCCTCATACCCTGGTGTATCGTGTCTTATTCTATAGCAAAAATTAGTGCTCTTAAAATGGAAAAATAGCATTAGCATTGCATTTCATTTATCATCCTATTGCATTGCATTTATCCCCATCCATCCTTTCCCTAGCCTATGGTTAGTGATTTTAGTTGTGCAAATTCTCATCTCTCATATTTTCTTCTTCTCAGGGCTCCTATGGCTTTGACAGGTGTAGTATCACACCCATAATCACTCATCTTGATATGTGATACATTGTCACACTTATCATTTTTCACTTATGTTCATCTCATTCGCATTATCATTTTCATATTCATATTAAGTTGTTTAGATTAACCTAGATTGGTTATTCTAAGCATCTTAAGTTCTTTGCCTCATCTCATTTCATTTTGCTTTATCATTCACATATTCATCTTAATTTTTTTAGATTAATATAGATTTGTTATTCTAATCATCTTAAGTTCATTCCATTCCATTATCATCTCATTGCATTAGCATTTTAGATTGTTTAGAGTTATTATTCTAAACATATTAGTTCATCTCATTGCATACATTACATTCCATTGCATCCATCCATTACATCATCACATATACATACATCACATTTTCATATCATAATCAAATTATAATAATATTCCTAGAAAGATTTCCCAGTAAAATTAAAAGAAAATTGATTATACAGTGTACAAACATTCATCACCACCTGCATCACAAACTATTAGTACCACATCCATGACATGCATGATAAAATCATAACTCATCCATCACATCCTGCATCACAAAGTGTTAAACATAATGCATTTAATCCATATCATCCACATAAAAAATAAGCATAAATCATCATAGACACATGCATATATCATAATCATCATCATCATAACCATCTGCATATCTCATAATCATCCACATACACATGAACATAAATAAACATATATCACCTACTAACCACATAGTGTCGGCAATGTCCATCACGTATCAAATAATTATCAAAATATATCATGTCCATCATATGTCCATCATATGTCCATCATAATCCATAATAAAACCATAAGATTACATAATAAGTCTATCATTAAAGCATAACAAGTCTATCATGTCCATTGAAACCCATCAAATAACATACAGGTACAAACCTCTGATCAAATACAAAGACTACATCTCCCAAATGAATAAAGAATAAAGAATGAACTAATCAATGAATGAAATAATCTGTAATCTTTACTAAGGATTCTATAGCCTCTGTCTATGTCCACTACACATTCACTTTTCACCTGTCAAAACCTGTGTCCTATATCCTCAATCCTCTCTACCCTGTGTTGGCTCCATCTAATCTCTAGGGGGAGTCTAGGATTGAACCTCTACCTCTGGGGGAGTCTTGTGGTAGCTGCCATATCCTCATGTATGTGTTGCTCCTAAGTGGGATGGTGTAGGAATCTATGGTGCTGCTCTAATATATGGTGGGAACCTTCATGTTGGATTTGGGATGGCTTGCTGATATGAAAGCATGTAGTATGTGGCCTCAGTCCTGGCATCGACCACCTCTACTTCTTGTCCTCTCGCTAGATCTCTCTCAATCTAATACTTGTCCCATAGCCCACTGATATTTCTCTTATCTTGCTCCCAAGCATCCTAAGCTAGTCTCATCTAGTCCACCTATTCCTATAGCCACAACATCTTCTATATTGCTACATCTTTCTCACCCTACAGGGCCTATACCAATGCCTCTGCTGCCTCTACTCTCTCCAAAAATGCTCTTGCATCTCCCACAGTCACCTCAGAACACTCTTCCCTATCCCACAACTCATCCCTCTCCCTCCCCATCTCCTCCAATCCCCTCTACATCTCTACCACCTACCTCCTTAGGTAATTTCTCTCCATGTGGGCCTCATGTACCCTCAATGAGGCCTCATTTTCTAGGGCCATGTAGTCCTTGTCTCCATCCCTTTGAGTACCCTATAGTTAGTCTACCTCCCTCTACAACCTATCCCTATCCTCTTTAGAATCCTTGAGTTTGTGCTCTGCAATCCCAAGTCAGGACAAGGCTCTTTCAATAGTATAGTGGGATCGTCAGGTGGTGGGGGTACATATGGTACCATCACTAGTGGATGCACCTCTTGGGCATCCTCCTCTCCCCTTTCTTGTGGAATCTCCAAATCTCCATCACCTCCCCTCCTCTGTCGGCCACCTATCCTCCTTTGCTACCTGGCTAGCCTCCTCTCATTATCTGATCCATATCGTAGTGCTCCCATGATTGGCTATACCTTGGTGATCTACCCTGGTCTCCCCTCTGCCCACCATGTTGAGTATCACACAGTGGTTCCTATGTCTGTTGGTCATCCTCTCTAGGGGTACTATGTTAGTTGGACAGTGTCCCACATCTGTCATGCATAATCTACTATGATCGACTCCCCCCATAATTCTTCCAACTCTCTAGTGATCCACTGGAACCTCTAAGGTCATGTAGGAATATCTTGTTATACCTCAAACTTCTTGGTGACCTTGTTTGGTCTATGCAGCTTTACAATGAATGGATCTCATCCAATTAGATAGTAGATCAAAAAGAAATAGCCCCTGTATATTTTTTCATTATCCCTCCACCCCTAAAACTATCATTCCATGTAGGGTCTCCATGTGATATCCTCTAATCTTAGCCCATCTAGTGTCCACCATGTCTCCAACTCCCCCACTACCTAGTAGTGTATCCTAAAGCCATACTCTATCCCCCACCAGTATGCAACTAGCAGCATCTCGTCTCTCACGTCAGCAACCAAAATATTTGGTCTCGCTATGTTGCTATGCTCCCATCCCACACCTAAAGTAGTGTCACATGGGTGACACGTAGTGCTCATCTATAATAGACAATGTGCATATCCCAGTATAGCTATGCTAGTATGCACACTCGCCATGTGAACTCCCCCTTTCACCTCTATATAATGTGTTTGACAACCTCAATAACCTTGAGGCTATAGAAGCATCCACTCTTTTTTGGAAACATGATCCCATTGATCAAGCCTTAAAGGTACAATGGCAGGGCTGGTGCATGTAATCCCAAGCAAGCATCAAGGTCTAGCTCCCTCCCCTAGATTGGTAGCTCCACTAGTCCAAACATAGCTTGTAGGCTCTCCTCCAGTAGTTGGGTGCAAGCCCAATTGACTAAGTGTCCTCAGATGGGAAATCATAAAATCCTTTAGATGTCCTCTAGTGTCACTATCATCTCCCTTGTTGAGAGATGGAAGGTCGATGTTTTTGAAATCCATCTCTCCATCAACACTATTAGTAGTCCCCGGTGCGCTTGGATGTTGGAATACCCCAACATGTGTAGCAATCCAGCCTGTGCAAGTGATCTATGGTCATGGGAATTCATTGCAACACTTGTCACCTCCAACACTACTGAATGTCTCTCTTTTTTCCTTAATGACTCAAAATTTATGCATCCATATAGAAAAAATTGTTAGGTTTGCTCACATTTCATTTCTTTCCTATCGTTTTTCATCCCTACCCTGGGTTTGGTGAATTTTCCTTTTTGAAAGGAAAATTTGCTCGTTTCCCTTTCCCAGTGCATTTGCATGTCTAGCTAGTGTGCTCATCCCTTTGTCATCCTCTAGAAAATTCCCCTATTTTCCTAATGAATCCACCCCTTTCTTGTCTAGGCATGAATCCACTTGTCTTCTCCTTAGTGGTGAATTCACATTTTCCCTTTCTCCCCGAGGGGCAATTTCATATACACCCCTGCATCTTTTCCTTCCCAAGTGGTGAATTTTCCCTTGCCCTTTTCCCCTAAAAGTGAGATTCGAATCCACATGTTTCCCCCTTTGGTGAAATCACTTTCGCCTCTTTCTAGTTTTAACAAATTCGCATTCGCCTATCCCTATGCACATTTTCCCCTACACTGTGCACTCCTACCACTTTCTTCGGAGAGGTAATTTAAAAATTTCCCCTCCCCTGATGCATTCATCCATTTCTATGCCCATCCTTCTAGATGGGTGACTTTTCCAGTCGGACGGGCGAATCCACACATCCATGGCAAATATGCATACCTAATCTACCCAATCCCAAATTCAAAATAGCTTAAAAATTCAAATCAAAATCACATAGTAGGATTTGGAACCCTACCTGGTGTGGTACCACTCGGTATTAATAAAACCGGTGCACTTCCTCACCTCATGGATGAGCTCATCGTCTACAAATCCCTTGTCACTCTCATCATCCATCCTCATCACTCATTTTCTCTCTCTTGTCTAGTTAGCTGCCAAGTATGCAAAAGGTGAATAATAATTTTTCAAGTTTACTATTTATAATTTTTACTTTTTGTACCTATTTAGTCTTTTAAATTTTGGGTAATTTTTACCCTTTATTTAACCTTTTATTAATTTAGTCACCCCTTTTCTTCTATGGGCCACTATTTGCACCCCATTTATCCATTTTCCTTCGTTCAAAATCCATTCTTCATGGTTTTTTATGCTCTATCACATTTTACCTCCTATTTATTCATATTTAGAAGTTGCCCAGGGCCCCTTTTCTTTCCCATCCACCCTCTCAAGGGAGCATACCCTACCATTTTCCTCCATTCTTCCATCCTATCCACTCCCTTGCAACACTAGGGCATCGTCTAACATTCTTTTCTTCTATCAAGTCGTCTGTATTTTTTGTTTTTTTGAAACACTATTATTCTAAAAGTATTTCAAAGAGGGGAAAAATGTAGACACCTGAATTTGACCACCCCCATATGGTCAAATTCACCCTTTTTATTCCTCTGTCTTGAATCCCTCATCTGCATTAATTGAATAATTTATTATTTGATTAATATTGCCTTGTAGTGTAATGTCCCTAAATTATTGAATAAATCAATTAAATACCTTATCCCCTTTCCTCTCTAAATTAAATAAATACCCCAATTTATTTAATTTAGTCACTTTACCCTTTATGAATTAAATCTATTTTTAATTCACCCCTTTTTCTCTCTTCTCATGTCACATCCCCCATAATTCTCTCTAATCTAGATTAATTTAATTAATTTGTGATTAGAATGTACACACCTCTAATCATCATTAGGGTCACATCCTCCATAATCTCCCACTTTCCTCTAATCTATCAGTAATTTGTCTAATCATGCATTTGCACAACATTAACCACTTAATTACGTCAACCTGATCTCCATGCCATTTATGGCATGTATCCTAAGTCAACTGCATTAAATGCTTTCTCTATTTGGAGAAGGCAGCCCCTTCCCTATGTGAATTTTTATTTCACATTTACTTTTTGATTGCATTTTAAGCCTTAGATGTCCTCTCACCCACATGTGGACAAGGACCTCCTTTATGAGGAGATCTTGTCCAAATCTGAATGTACTATGTAGTATCTCCATGTCATGTCCATATCACCTCCCTCTTTGCATCTCACTTGCCACATGTTAAGATGTTAGGGCTTGTGAGTTCTCAACTCACCCCATCCCTTGATCTTGTCCATCTTGGCCTAATCCTAGCCCTCCATTCATATAGAGACACTTCCCCTAAAAATTGTGGAATTTGCCCTCATTTGCATCCATCCATTCTAGCAAGCAAGAAAGCATACACTTAGCATCCAAAGCATCCTCCATTGTGGTAGCACCTTAGAGCTGTCATCTTGCATCTTTCACAATACCCATAATATCCATTGCATCCATCATCATCTTAGCTACATTTTGCATTAGGTTTTAAGCTACTTTTCCATCAAGAAATCAAAGGGCCAACCAATTTTTCAATCTAAACAAGGTAAAAGTTCTGATTTTCTTGTGTTTTTGTTAAGATTCAACTAGGCCAATATTGAGTGTTTTGTTTTTGTTTTCCACCTTGCATTTTTATTGTTGTTTTGCATCCCTAGGTTAGAATTCACTTGCACAGAGTAGTATATTAGAGATATGGATTCTTGATCTTGACTGACTTTGTAATTACTTTTTATATTGTTTGGATCAAGTTCTTGACATGGGTCAATTTCAACGGATGGATTGTTTGCAAAGGGTTCTTGAATGTCTTCATTAGGCATGGGTATTGGTTTAAGTTTCTCTCGATATTCAAGCAAGTTTGGATCAAGTGTTGAATTAAGAATTTCTTCAATATTGGAAACCATGAGGTCAAATGATGTCAATATATCTTGGAATGGACCATTTATAGACTTTGGTGAAATTTTTTTATCATGCTTGGAAATAAATTCTTGAGATATGTCATCTTGCTCATTGGATGATGTAGAGACATTGTTAACATGATCATATGTAGATGAATCTTGGGTGTTATCCTCAAAAATTGAGGTAGAGATATTGTCAATGTTTTCAACCATGAGATAAAATTATGTTAAGATTTTTTTAAACGGATCATTGTTAGTCATTGAAGGATTATCTTGATCATGCTTTGAAAAATAATTTATTTCTTCTAGCTCATTATGTGAGGTATAAACATTATCTATATGATTATTGGTGGGTGTCCTTTAAAGGTTATGCTCAAAATTGATTTCCCTTGATCAATAAGGTGTTGCAAAAGTTTCTTGAGTTTTATGCAAGTTGATGTTTCATGACCTTTTATTCCATGGTATTTACAATAGGTGTTATCATCATACCTTGGAGGTTTGAACCAAAGTTTAGAATTATCTTGTTATTTTGGAAGATTGATGAAATTATCTTGTACTAACTTTTCTAACATGAACTCGATTGGTTCCCCTAAAGGAGTGTACTCACATTTGGTCCTATAGTTGGGTTTGGATGCGTTTATTAATGGATTTTTTTTTTTTAATTTTATTGATAAATTTGTGAGTTTTGACCTTGAATAAAATATAACATTTGACAAGGTATTCCAAAGTCTCGAATAGGGACACCCATAGTTGCTATGTTTTTGTAGCTAGTAGGATATGATGACTCCATCAGTGTATAGAGTGGAACTAGATTTGGGTAATAAATTGTCATTGGCATGCTTTTGTTGACTTCAAGATTAAACAAATGCGTGAGTGAGATAACCGTAGGATGTTGTGGTTGTGTGTTGTGATCTTGTGGTTGTCATAAAAGTTCATAGTGGACTATGGAGAATGAGAGATTGCTAGTTATGAAAGTGTGGTGATGTTTTGGTTTTAAAAATGACGTACAAAGGGAATATTGGTAAAACTTTTGGACAAATGATGTTTTTTTATTGATGTTGATTAATGTTGATCTTGGGATAATTTGATGATAAAGTTTGATTTTGTATGTTTGGATGTTTAAGAATGACAATATTTTGGTACTCAACCCTATGATGAAGGTATGAGTGGATTTGAGAGATTTTAGGATAATGTTATTTTTTTATCCTCAACCCTATGATGAATGTGTGAGTGGAATTTTTTGGATATTTAGAGTTGATGCTAGTCTAAGGACACAAGGATAAACAATATTTGATTGATGTTTCCTACATCTAATTTTTTTTTTTATGAAGGATAAGTTCATTTCTCTACTTGAACTAGACTTGTGAGTTCAAGTAAATATGGATGATAGTAGTCTAGAAGCTTAGGGAGAGGGTAATATCCACTAAATTTGACAAGACCCCAAGATGATAAGATGATTTGATAGAGACACTAGCAAGATGATGATGTTTGGTAGATTGTGTTTGATGTGTGTCCAAAGGTTGGTTTGATATTGATCTATGATGATGATGCAAAGGATGGTTTAAAAGACTAATGATGTCTAATCATGTTGGAAAGGTTTGATACAAATGTAGTTTGATATTTTGACATATAAGAAGGATATTATGATAATGTTCGAGACAAAGTTTGAAAAGTTTGAGCTAAGAAAGAATGCAAAAGCGATAGTCGTTTCAAACAATTGTGGAAGATTTTGAGACAATAGCGAGCTTTAACAATGGTAGTAGCAACAAAAATGACAAGAGCAATTTTGTTTACACATTATGACTGGTAGATGAGAATAATATGTAATAGAGACAATATGTAATACAATAGATACTAGATTCTTAGACAAGCATGCGAAAATGCTAAACAATAGCGATAGTTTTATGAGATAAACATAGTAAATGTACAATAGAAAATCAAATTTTTGAAAAGTGTGAATTTGTTTCTTGACTTCTAGTTTGATGACAGTTTTGAAATTTTGCAAGTTGAAAGTTTTGGTCTGATGCTTTAAGATGATTTATTTGAAAAAGAAAGTGGTACACACAAAAAAAGTATGCAATTATAGACATTGTAAATTGACCACTTTTGTTTGGTTAATTTACCCCCAATTTAACTAATTTCATGTTCTCTATATTAATGAAATAATACCCTATTATTTAATTAATGGTCATTATCACCCTTCAACTTATCCCATTTCTTCTATAATCTTCAAGGCTTAGCCTAAAATAAATAATTACCTTTAATTATTTATTCCCATTACTTATCCCTCTCCTCCAAAAATTAAATAAATAATATATTTATTTAATACCCTTGCGTCCCATCCTCCATAGTCCACTCCTAATCTTAATCCACCTTGCTTAATCCTTGATTAAGGATGTGCACATTCCTAATCATTGATTAGGGAGGTGTCACATCCCCCGTAATATGCAAGTGGGATCCTAATCTCTCTTAGCCACCTAATCCTCCTCTAATCATCCATTAATTATCCTAATCTAATCCTTAGTAAAATCTTCTCATCTCCTAAGGAATTTTTAATCCACCCACATCCCCAAATGGAATTTAATATTCCCTTTTTCCTTATAATTAATCAAAACCCTTGATATCAAGATCTAATCCTAGCCATTAATCCACTATCCTTCCAAAATCTATTTATCCAAACACGACTATTTTCATTGCTCTCATCAATTTTCGTTGGAGTAGTATTATGCTACCAAAATTTTGAGTGAGCACACAACCCATCATGCATCCTAGGCACATCTACATAATAGGAGGCTTTGTAGGATAGTTTTACCTCCTCATTGCTTTATCTCTAGTGTTGTTCTTGTTTTTGGTCTTTTGTTTCATTTTGTTGCATTTTTAGTAGATTGAAAAAACTACACACATTTCTGGCATGCCTGATGGGACCCACATCATGGGTCTCTTTCACTTCTTATTGTTTTAAGTTTTGCAAGTTTGAATTTCACACACAGGGGTGAATACGCCCCTGATGAGTGAATCCACCTAACGTAGGGGCAATTATGCATTGACACAGACAAATGCACACCCATCATTCTAGAGAATAGGTGATCTTGCACCTGACAGAACAACCCAGATTCATAGGGGTGATTGTGCATTCACCATTCCACTTAAGGGGAAGTTGCATATTAACCCTTCCACTTAATGGGTGATTCCACTCACCCTCAAGGTGATCTTGACATTGAACCTCTCATAGAAGTGAAAATCACTACATTGACAGGCGAACCTACTTGTTCGACAGGTGAATCTACCCCTACCTCTTTCTAGATAGGTGATCCTGCATTTGGGAGAACTTGTGACCTAAATGAGAGGGTGGCTGTGCTTCTTCCCATATGGGTGAACCTACATTCTAGAGGGGCAAACTTGCAACCTTCTTGGGTGAATCTGCATGGTCTATAGAAGGTATAAAAATCCTAGTTTTGAGTAGAATTTTTATAATACTTTATACTTTTCATCAATCATCTATTTTTTATCATTTATCTTTGCATCTAATCATCTTTTTGTGCAACTTTTCCTCGCTTGTCCAAGACTGGAGTATTAAACTACTAACATATCTTCTCCAGGATGATCGGTCGAAGACCCTTAGTTTAGCTCTATTTGTGTGTCTTTTTTTGCACTAATTTAGGCACACATAGATTAATTAAAGGGTCAATTAATTTTTTTTCTATGTTTGGGAGTGAGTTTTTGATGTATCCACTCCCCTTGCACCTTTTGGTGATCCTAGGTGATGAGAAATTGCAACTTTTTCTAGTCCAGTCCAGTCTACCCAGGAAGTGCTAGTGCATGTAAGCTCTCCCCTTGCACTACATCTAAGCCTGGGGACCTGCCAAAATGTCTAGTATTTCCTTCTCTTAGTGAGACCTTCCTAGGATTTCATCATGCAGGGGATGATCTCAACCACGTGTTACCAGCAGGGTATATAAAGGGGGGAGAGCCAAAGCTATACCCCAGTCCAATCACGTCATGTCTAGTGAAGTGTCAAAGCTAGGGTGATACCTATATAATATGTGCAAGGTTGGTCCAAGTTTCCAGTACCTTGCTGGGGCTCTCGATCCATGCTTGTGATGGGTTGTTGTCCATGTTTGTTCCTCGCACACCCTCTTGGTGTATCGAGGATGCATGAGATAGCCTTGTTCAGCCTAGATAGAGACCCGTGTTTCAGTTGTGGCTTGGTGTAGTGCAAGGGATACACATCATACCCCAAAGTTACTCACCACATATTCCCTTGGGTTGAGATATAAATCCTCATGGTGGACTACGATAGTCTCCAAGTGAGAGAGTGAAGGTGAGTTTGTGGCATCTATTGATTACCTTGTGCCACTGAATCTCTAGCTATCTTCCTTCACGAGAAAGGGTGATCTAGAGAACACCCTTGGTATCATAGAGTATTAACCTTGGGGTGTCCCCTCAAGGTGGTATACTTAGAGTTCTATTTAGTAATCTTAGGCTTATGATATTTAGGAATCTTAGGCTTATCATGTTTAGTAATCTTAGGCTTATGCTATTTAAAGTGCTTTCTTGTGCTATACTACTGTTGGTCATCAGTTTGAGTTAGTGCAACCCTCTACTTTTTGTTTGTCATGTATTTATGTCCTTTTCCATAGTTTTCCCCTACCCTCAATGGAAATTTTGCTTCTTATAGGGGTGAACTTATATTGTGGATAGGCAGTCTTTCCTCAGAAGGGGTGAGTATGTGTGTTGACTCTAGTCTAGTAATCCTTTAGGCAAACTCACCCTTATCAAGGGTGAGTTTTCTTGTGGGTCCCTTAGTTAGGTGACCCTGCATCCACCTATTCCTTGAATAGGTGATCCTACCCTATCCATAGAAAAGTTTGAGTCTGGTCTATGTCATCCCCATCTTCCTATTCCCTAAATAGGTGAACATGTTGTCTGCAGGGGTGATCCCATATCATGTTTGTACCATCTTTGTCTCTACATACCCTAGAATAGGTGATCCCATCATCCTCATAGATGATTCTGCGTCTAAGTCCCCCCATCATACTATCTGTACATATGCCTACATAGGTGATTATATCCCCTGTATAGGTGATTATGTCATCTTGCATCTATACTAAGTCCTTTGATAGGAAAACCTAACCTACTTCTTGCTTGGGTGATCCTACACAACCTTCCATATAGTTAGTCTTCATAGGTGGTCCTATCCTTACTAATAGGCCATCTTGCTACTCGTAGGGGCAATTCTGTGATCTCCTAGATAGGCGTTTCCACTACCTACAAAGGTGATTGTGCCCTATTCTTGAGCGAATCCACTTCCCATCCAAAATCTAGAGAGTCAATCCTTCCTATCATGATTAGCCTATATCTTCCTAAGTCAAAAATTGTAATCCAATCATTTTTCCTCTTCATATCCATCTCCAAATGATCACTTTCATCCACCCAATAGTCATCCTCATCATTTTAGCTACATCCTTGAACCTAGGAGTCTATCCCATCATATTTTCCAATCATCCTAATCTAAGCTTAAAATAAAATCCTAATATGAGCTTAAATCCAATCCCAATCTAAGCTTAATTCACATTCCAATTTGAGCTTAATCTAAATCCCAATTTGAGCTTTAGTTCATCTACATCTAAGATCTTTCGATACCGAAACAAATCTTAAGATCCCTTCTGCCATGTTCTTCTCATCCATTCCATTTATCTTTTCATCATCTATTCTTTTCTTCTAATCATCTATTCTCTTATTTTCAAATTCATTCCCACCCAATCTAACATCATGAATCCTTATCCTCCTTGTGTGCAACCAAAAATAGCGGTCAAGGGAAATTCCAACTATGTTGGCAATGATAATTAAAGTCTTATTGATAAAGATGAAAATGATATAGACTCCATTGATGCTATCATTTCTAGTAATATTTCCCAAACTATCATCCAAAATCCAATCAATCATCCAAGCTACCCTGTCATGCCTTCATCTGCACCTACTAGCAATCCTTATGCTACCTTTGACAAGGGATATCTAGTATCTTCCCCATCCACATATCTATCATATCCTTTATCTACATCTCTCTCTTATCCAACACCCACATCCTCCTATCCTAATCCACCATCCCAATCTTCCCACCTTAATCCACCATCCCAATATTCCTACCTTAATTCCCCATCCACTTTCTCCAACATTGATCCTCCATCCACATATTCTTATACTAATCCACCACCCACATCCTCTTATCCTAATCCACCATCCCAATTTTCCCATCTTATTCCTCCATCTCTATATTCCTACCTTATTCCCCCATCCACTCTCTCCAACATCAATCCTCCATCCACATATTCCTATCCTAATCCACCACTCACATCCTCTTGTCCTAATCCACCATCCCAATCTTCCCACCTTAATCCACCATCCCAATATTCCTATATTTATTCCCCATAAACTTTATCCAACATCAATCCACCATCTATATCCTCTTATGTCACTCCATATTCCACTCTATCATATCCTAATCCTCCACTCCATGATTCTAATCCACCATCCATATCCTCCTATGTCACTCCATCTTCCACTCCATCATTTCCTAATCCTCCACCTACTCCTATTCATCCATCCAATCCCATTCCTCCATCTAATCCTCATCCACTAGTCCATAATCCTAGTTCTCCACCCATTCCTAATCCTTCATCTATTCCCACCACAACATCTAAGACAACAATAAGCAAGTACCTCATTCCAGATGTCATCCAAGGACTCATGACAAAGAATACATCCCCAACTCCACATCTTGAATTCATAGAACCATGCTATCCCACTCCACCATGTACAATCACTAGTGATGAGGCCCTTCTCCATCCAATGCCTATCATTACTATTACTAGTCCTAACAATGTCCAAACCATTGAAATCATCCAATCCATTGAATCCATTGAAACCCCATCTTCCACTCCTTGAACTGCTGACACCATCAAAGACAACCAAATCTAACCCACTCTACCCAGTCCTAGTATCCCCAAAATTCACTCCCATAAGCTTAATGAATCCTTCATCTTTTTGTATCCCCCATTTGAGGAGTCCATCCAACATTCCTCTTCCACCACACCATCTACACCCATTGAAACTTTCCAAGAGCTTGATCTAAAGCATACCAACACATCCCCTCATCCACATCAAGATCCTACCATCTCATCCACCCCACATCAGGATCCTACCATCTCATCCACTCCATCTCAAGATTGTAGCTCTTCATCCACTCCATCCCATGATCCCGTTATAAATCAAGATACAATCACTCCATCTCATGATCCCTTATCACCCACTCCCTCAAATCAAGATCCTACATTCCCATCATCTACATCTCATGATCCTTCATCGCCACCTAACCATACCATCCCAACACCATGTTTATATCCCCTTGGTAATGTTACATTCTTCCATGGTGTTTTTCTTATAGAAGAGGAACTAGGCATATACACCACCCATCCTCCCGCACCCAATAATGGAATCTCATCATGTTTCCAAAATAAAAAGAATCCTACTATAGATCAAATGCTAAAGATCATGAACTATCAAGGAAAAGGTTTAGGCCTTCATGAGAAAGGTATTTTAGATCCCATCTGTGTCAAATAAAATCTATGTGCACAAGGTCTTGGATATGTATCTCAAGACTCACAATTCAAAAATGTTTGTACAACCTCCATACATCCTCAACAAGCCTCTTCTGAAAAAATAGTAGGCTCTTCCCAACACTCCACTAAGCCATTTGTTGCCATCCCCCCTCCATCATATCATCTCAAAATAACCATCCACATTCCTCCATCATCCTTCGAATCCATTTTGGGTCCTTATGTCCCTCCATCCACCATCCCACATCCTACATGTATTAAGTCCATTTTAGGACCTTATATCCCAAAATCAACTCCTCCATCTCCTCCTGTTTATCCCTTCATCCATCGATCACATATTCTTATCACCCATCATAAAAATCCCACTCTCACATTCCCTAATTAGGATCAACAAAGGCATCCCTCCATGAATTCCATCCCACATCCTCCATCTATTCACTAGCTCCAAAATCCTACCCCTATCACTCCATTTGTGTTTCCTCCACATCATCCATCTCTTCACACCTGTACCATTTTTATTAAAATAAATTTGGATGCAAAAGTAAAAATGCATACATCTAAAAATCCACATGAATCCAAAGATCCCCATGTCCCTTCTAAAGGACATGATTAAAAAAATAAAAATTTCATCCAAGAGTGTAGTTAGCAACAAAGATTACACAAGCCTATTAAAGAAAAAATCAAAACCATGTGGATCCAAAAGAAAAATATGCAATGAATTCAACTAAAAAATCCATAACAGCATCCAAAGTTGCTAATCCAACAACTAATTATTCACATCCTCCATCTCCTAAATCTATTTTGGGTCCTTATGTCCCAAAATTCACTATCCCAACCCCTCCATTATCCCCACATTCACCATCTATTAATCCTCCTATCATTTCACATTGCCCACCATATGTGCCAATGATGGTCCTAAAAATATTTCCCCATCACACATCCACCTCATCATTCCATTCATGCACTTTCCAACATACCATCCATTATCCTGCATATCTCCCCCATCGAATCCCTTTCATCCACTCCTTTGCATATTCCATCCATCCTAATAAGGTTGTACCAACATCCAATAGTCACTTCATGCATGGGCTCTTACTATCTCATATGAAATTTGATGTTTGATTCCATCTACCCCCTTATCACATGATCTCCAAACCCATTTATCCACATCCCTATCCTTATCCATCTCCATCCACATACTATCCTAACAATCCAAAAAAAATAAAAAATAAAGTAAAAAATCAAAATTAAAGTAATAATAATAATAATAATAATAAAAACTATCCAATGGTGAAAACTTGGCAAACAAGCACCTTGGATAAGTACCATGATGAAAACATAACAAATAGGTTTCATATGTAAATCCCCCATCCAACTTACTTCCACACTTGGGGGAAACTTCTTGCTATACATCCCCTTCATCCATCTCTTCCATCCCACCTATCTTAAAAATCCTACCCACAATATCCCATTTATCCCAATCCATCCATCCTCCTTGTGATCTTGATAAAGATAGGGGCCCCTATCTATACAGGCTTTGAACACCTCTTGGAATACATTCCCCTCATCCATATACTATCATATTCCTTATCCCCCCCATCTACCTTTCTTTCCCATACATCGTATTTGCATCCATCTACCTACCTTACCCATACATCCTATCTGCATTCATCTACTTTCCTTGCCCATACATCCTATCCGCATCCATATACCTTCCTTTCCCATACATCCTATTTGCACCTATCTACCTTCCTTGTCCACCTATCATGCTATTATCCATCTACCTTCCTTATCCATGCATCCTATCCAAATTCAACTCTCCCCCTTATATTCCCATCATATCCTCCTCCATTTATCTCCTTTATCTTCCCATCCACTTGTTTTCCATCTTTCTTGCCTCATCACACCAAACATGTCTAGAGTTGGGAATATTCTAAATTTGTACCATAGTCCTTGGAGACATCATTCATCAATCCTATCATACCTTCCATCTCACCATCATTATCTATCCATCCATCCAACCAAAAAAAAAAATCCCTTCCATCTCCCCATACTTATCTTCCTATCCATCCATCATACCATCTCTTCTATCCCCCACCCTTATCTCCTTATCCATTCATCCCTATCCTCATTCCATCTCATACTCTCTTGTCATTGGTATCTAGCTATAGGATACCCTGATGCAATTCAATTCCATACATCTCACTATCATCACTACCATCTCTTAAACATCTTCCCACTCTCCTATCACTTTTCATCACCTATCTATCCATTGTATCATCCTCCCAACTCATATTTTTATGATTTGGATAACTATCCCATTCGTAAGCTTCATATAATCCACATCTTATGCATATCAACCATCCTATCCACAAGGTCTATCTTGTTTCATCATATCAGCTCCATCGTTGTATCTACTTATCATGGTCATCTCATCATCCTTTATCAATTGTCTATCATTGGTCTTTTGTCAAACAACATTTCCCTCGCGCTTTCACATAGGCAAGGATAATCATTTGATCATCCCTCAAGGCATTTGTTTGTCCTGTATTTTTCATCCATCATGGTCTCCATTTTCCTCTTTCTACTTTTATCCATGGTCAGTTGTCAGTCTTTTATCAAACTACGAGGGCTCTATACTTTCACATAGGCAAGGCTAGTCTTTGATCAGGATAATTTATTGTGATCTTTTGATGCTTTTGGCATTTTTTTTATCATTTGTGCTTCCTATAACACCTTGTCAAGGTCACCATGATCCATCATATCATGGTGCACTTTGACTAGTAAACATAGGGTCATATCTTGATTTTCTATGTGATCTTGTTTTCTTGGTTGTCCCACGTAGTACTCACCACGATCCCCATGGTCTTGTGTTATGCTAAGGAATCCTTTGTGTTTGTGGTTTTCCAACATTTTCCCTACCAAATCTCCTGTAACTTTGGGATGTTGGACTAACCTTTTGTTTGTTGTGTCAGTCCCATGCATGTGATACATAGTCACCTTAGTTCCTCATACCCTGGTGCATACTATCTCATGCTATATCAAATTAAGTGCTCACTACAAGGTAGTTTTCATATGGTGCTCTTAATCCTTCTAATCCACTCACCCTACACCTTTCTCATCCTCTCATCCTCTTATCTATCACAATCCCCTCATCCATTCACCCTAATCCATTCATCCTTTATCACTCACCCTCATCTATCTATCTTATCTAATTTTCATCACCCCACATTCTTCATCTTCATCATATCATCATCTTTTCAATATTCTTTAGATAATATAGAATTTTTATTCTAAGAATATTTTCTGCCATCATCTCCATTCCTTTCAAAAATCTCACATCTCATTCCAACCCTCATCCATTAAATCTAGCATAGATCATCTAGTCGCATCTTTGGCCTTGTTCCTACCCTTGATACAAGCCTTGATCTCATCATTATCATCATCATCATCATCATTAGGATGTATCCTTCCTTATCCTTTTGTGTTGTTTTGGGATGTATCATTCCCTCATCAACAAAACTCTCATCATCATCGGGGTGTATCCTTCCCTATCCTTTTGTACTATTTTTGGATGTATCCTTCCCTCATCAACAACACTCATCATCATCATCATTATTAGGATGTATCCTTCCCTATCCTTTTATGTTGTTTTGGGATGTATCCTTCCCTCATCAACAACACTTATTATCATCATCAAGATGTATACTTTCCTATTCTTTTGTGTTGTTTCGGGATGTATCCTTCCCTCATCAAAAACAATCTCATCATCATCATTGGGATGTATTATTCCCTATCCTTTTGCATTGTTTTTGGATATAGTATTCCCTCATCAACAAAGCTCCATCCATGATCAATACATTTTGGCTTGTAGCTTGACAAGGGTAATGCCACATTTTTCCTTAAATCCATTTGTGCCTACTTACTTCTCATCTTCTTCTTTCATTGTCTCTTCCTCCTTCCATCCCATATTCTATTCATCATTTTTCATCATCTTCCCCATCCACCCTTACATTATTTCATCCATTTCGAGAGCACACCCATATTCTCTTGAACCCGCATCTCCTCTCGAGGGGGCATCCTCAATCCCTAATCATCATCTTCACTCACATAATCTTTCTTCCTAGTCACTCTTTTGAATCACTAGGGAATCTTTCCTAATCTAACCATTTTCTTCCAAGTGCTGTGTTTTAATCTTCTTTGAAATGATTCTACTTCATAACACCATCTCAAAGAGGGGAAAAATGTAGACACTAAAAATTGACCACTTTCATTTGGTTAATTTACCCCCAATTTAACCAATTTCATGTTCTCTATATTACTTAAATAATACCCTATTATTTAATTAATATTCATGATCACCCTTTGACTTATCCAAATTTCTTCTATCATCTTCAAATATTATCCTAAAGTAAATAATTACCTTTAACTATTTACTCCCATTACTTATCCCTTTCATCCAAAAATTAAATAAATAATCTATTTATTTAATACCCTCATGTCCCATCCTCCATAATCCACTTCTAATCTTAATCCACCTTGCTTAATCCTTGATTAGGGAAGTGTCACATCCTTCATAATATGAAAATGGGATCCTAATCTCTCTTAGCCACCTAATCATCCTCTAATCATCCATTAATTATCATAATCTAATCCGTAGTAAACTCTTCTCATCTCCTAAGGGATTGCTAATTCCTTTTTTAATCCACCCACATCCCCAAATGGAATTTAATATTCCCTTTTTTCCTTAGAATTAATCGGAACCCTTGATCTCAAAATCTAATCTTGGCCATTAATCCATTATCCTCCCAAAATCTATTTATCCCAACACTTGGCCATTTTCATTGGAGCACCATTATGCTACTAAAATTTTGAGTGAGTACACAACCCATCATGCATCATGATAACATCTACATAGCAGGAGGCTTTGTAGGCTAGTTTGAACTCCTCATCGCCCTATCTCGAGTGTTGTTCTTGTTTTTGGTCTTTTGCTTCATTTTGTTGCATTTTTAGTAGATTGAAAACACTACACACAACAATAATTGACTCAATGGGTAAGGGGGATATTTTGTAATATTTCTTCCACAAATCTTACTAATCAAGATTTGATAAATACATTCTTATTTAGTCAAGTGGGTACATCCCTTGAGTCAGATTTGGACAATAAAATACCTATTTTGAATGGATGACTAGAGTATGCACACATACATGATACACCTATTACCTTGAAAGGAAAAATCTCCCTACAATGTTTTTTTCACCTCAACACACAATTAATATATGACACATATCTTCATGGAATGACTAGCTATCTCATTGCACCTACTCAATAAATGTTTCAAAAAATATAGCTTGGATTCTAAATAGAACAATTTGTAATGACTCAGTGAACACTAGAGGTATACTTCAGACATGAGATAGTAAAGTCTCTAATCGGTCAACGTGTGGTCTATACACCCACATAAAAATTGGTATGCAAGGTATAACATCCCTAGATAAGTGCTACTTGCTTTCATTTTTGCACGGGCTTTAATATAGCCCACTTGAACACATGCTTTGAGGTTGCCTTGAGTTCTCCATTGTAGGATGTGTCTCAAGATAGGCCCCTCTATAAAAAAAGGAAGGCTTAGTGTCCTAATATTTCTCTTCACCCTAGATCATCGAATGATGCAAGCGGAGAGGATATGCATACAAGATGCCTTTGATGACCAAAAAATGTGAAGCTCAAGATGTTTTTCATCACCCAAGATCTTCAAATGACACAAGGGGAAAGGATACGCATCCAACTTGCCAATCACATAAGAAACTTCAAAGAAATTTTTCTTGTAAGCAACAAATTAAATATTTTCTATTCTATTCAAAAAATAAAAACACAATGCTTAAATGAAATGATTCTTTGACAATGGGTTGCAAGAAAAGTTTTAGTAGTTTGGATTTTATTTGTCTTCAACCATTTGTCCTATAGAACCAATGGATTAGAATTTTGTAATAATTTTCCTTCACCATACAAGATCTACATGATTAGGTTAGATCAAAATCAATCGGTAAATAACAACTAGGTTAGGGTTAGGGTTGAAAAACCAAAATCCAAAAGTTTGAAAGAAAAAAAAAGTAAGCAATATTGACTAGATTTTGAGATAGTAGTAGCTTTTCTTTGATACAATAGTGGCCCTATTCTAATATGACAACAACCCATTTATGCAATAGTGAAATTCTTTTTATATAGTAGCAACCTTTTTCTCAGATGACCATGCCTAAATTCTGGAACAAGAGCGACCCCATTAATGATAATGACCTTTGTAAAATACGACCATGCTCCACAAAGCTACAAGTTATGAGAAACTTGATAAAAATATTAGATCAAGGACAAGGGTCCCATCAATCATGTCATTTTGTGAATGTATAAATTGATTGATCAAATGATATGATTTAAACCAAAATAGATAAACAATTGATCAATTAATCATACAATCTAATGAAATTATTCACAATACCAAACTAGAATTTAAAAGCATGAAATATTGAGTAAATCAAATCAAATTCTAATTAGGAAATGTAAACCTTAATCCCATTGTGGAGTAACTTGTGTTCTAAATGTTGGATTGCTTCAACACAAAGCCTCCATGATAGTTTGCAAAATCTTGATGTGTTATGACCCAGATGCTAGGATAAATTCTCTCAATTGCTCAAGATAAAAGCTCAAACAAACATGAATTAGCTATGAAAATTATAGGTGATGAATGTGAAGGATGAATGGTTATTTTATAGATTTGAGCAAATTAGATCAATGATCTAAATTAAGAGGCATTGATTTGAGATCAATGGTTGAGAATGAATGGGAGGAATTGATTTCCCAGTTAATTTATTGCAACTAGCTATAGTATTCTAGTTAACTAGTTGCATGAGATATTGATTGAAGTGTTAAGCCAATTGATTGATCAGAAGACACTGAGTGAATGGGAGTTAAGACAATTGATTGATCAGAAGAGTGGTCAATCAATATCAGTTGATTGAGAGAGTATTAGTTAAGATTTGAGGAAATAATGTTTGATATAATTAATTAATTAATAATTGGAAGAACATGCAAGATAATAAAATGCGATAAAAGATGAGTTTTATTTTTACATGATCCAATATTTAATTAATTGAGAAATGTGTAAAGTGACTAAATAAATAAAATGAATAATTTCTTTTATTAAGAGAAGAGATCAAATTTAGATAAATTAAATAATTGAAATAATTACTTAATTTAGGAGATTGTGCATGAATAATTAAATAATTAATGCAATTATCTAATTATAGAGAGAAAATGATAATTAATAATTAAATAATTTAAATAATTATTTAATTATAGAAGAAGTGAATGATAAATAATTAAATAAATAATAATAATTTATTTAATTAAATTAGAAGAATAAAGAATAACTACTGACATAATTTAAATGAATAAAATTTATTTAATTATGTGGACGATAACTAAGAGTGTGAGTTAACTAGTTGCATGAGAAGTGAAGTGAAAGAAAGTGTGTGTTAGAAGATAAATTTAGATTTGCATGAGAGGATAATAATTTTAAATTAATCATTTGAGGAATGTGCAAGTGGAAATTAAATAAGTAAATAAAATGTTTTATTTATTCATGATGAATGGATAATGTTGAGAGAAGAAGGATAATTAAATAGTTAAAGTAATTACTTAATTTAAGAAGTGTGAATGTGGAGAATTAAATAATTAAAGCAATTGAATTGATCAAGGGGAATTAAAAAATAGTTAAATAAATAGGATCTATTTAATTAATCAAGGAGAATAAAGAATTAAAGATATAATTAAATAAATATGATTTATTTATTTAATCAAGAAGGTTACAAAATTAAAGATATAATTAAATAAATAGGATTTATTTATTTAATCAGGAAGAATAATTGAAATAAATTAATTAAATAACGTAAAATTATTTAATTAATAGTGGAAATATGATTTTAGACAATAATTAAATAATTGAACATTATTTAATCATTAGAGAAAGACAAATATTAGTGTTAAAATGCTAGTTAGTAGGCTAAGACAATTTTAGGTATCTAAAATAATTTTCAAGTGTAATTAATGTAAAATCATTAAAATGCATTAAGGTGGCAAAAACACTTAGTTGTCATCATAGAAAATGTATTGATTTCTTTTGCAAAATGGCATAACACACAAAACATGACACTTGTAAAAACCATCAAGAATTGAGATGTTGATTGAAGCTACAAATAGGGTATCATATCAAAATACGAGGAGACACAACTATCAAAATTTAATTCTATCTCGACTCAAGGTGCCATTAACAAACCAAGTATTTCTCTTTCAATTGAATTCTAAAAATTATTTTTGCATGCACCTAGTACCATGAAAAATAATGCTTAGTTCAATTATTTTTGAGTAATATTACATGTATTTTGTTGAACTAACTCAAATTTAATGCATGAATGATAATGGGTAATGAAATCTCATAAAGTTGAATTGAAGAAAATACATTGCTAGAGTTTTGACCTAATTTATATATAAATTATATATATACTAATCATGTAGGAACCAGGGGAAATCATAAGTTTGAGAAAGAAGTAACCCAAAGATGAGTTTGAGATTCCCATATTGCAAGAAATTCCCATGTATGGGTTGGTAACAAATACGCACTTGGTAAATTTCAATGAAAACATGTTAATCGAGAGGGTTCAACAACCCAAAGCCAACACATGTGCCAAAAGTATGGTAGCAAGTGGAATGCACCTAGTGAAAGGATTCCCACAAGCAATGGACACTCCATAATTGGTTTTGGAGTGCATATAGTGGTATGATGTGGATAAAAGGTTGGTCTTCAAGGAAGGAAGGCTATATGAAAACCTAACCCTAGACAGTATTTCTCATACATTTGGAATCCCAATATTCAAAACAATGAATACATTGAAGACAGGGGAATCAACAAGGTCATATGCCAATATGGAAGAACATAACAAGAAGGTTATGATATCAACCTACTTTCAAGAGAAGGAAAAACCTAATCCCATATATAGAATGTCCAAAAACATATTGAGATTGGATTTTATTCCATATATTCAGGAATGATAATTTTGCTGAGAATAATAGAGGGCAACGAGGATGCTAGTAAATTTGATCATGGATGTATGAATTTGTCAAACATGTGAAATATGGTTCTATAAGAATTAATTGGGATATGTTTATTAGTGATAAATTGAATGAACATATTCTAGAAATCTAGACTTCAGGGTGGTTTAGCATGTCTTCATACATTATATGCTCCTATGCAGTAAGGGCCAAAATTCAAGGGCTAAATAAGGTAGGGGTTCTTGGTAGAAATCTAAGGAAAAAATTGATCTAACAACATTTTCCATATATAGTTACTAATAAATACTTTAATCATTATTAGAGGGTAAATGATGATTTCTGAATGAGATTGGTATGAATAATGGAGGGAGATAGATCTAAGAGAATACCCCTCTTTATGTAGGATGCAATTCATTATTATGGGTGTTGGTTTATTCAGCTCCCAACATTCACGTACATCAGGATTGAAGGATTCTAAGGCTACCCATATATGTTTCCTGAATATATCATAGAAAAAGTGATACTGTTAGATTTTTCAAGGTAGGTGATGGAGTCCCATGATGCATATTTAGAAGCTCATAAAAGGGGATCGATTAAATTTCCCATCATCGTTGGGAATTATAAGTGCAACTCAACCAAGAGTGCTAAATTGGAAAATAATGAATTAAGGTAATTTGGGATGGAGGCATCCAAATTGAAAATGAGTAATTATGACCTAGCTAAAAGACTCTCTAAGAAAATCAATAGAAGGAATTCTCATATTCCTCATTTGGAGGACTATTGGGGTGATTGTGAAGATGAATGTGAAGCTAGGAAGTAGTCTTATCAGAGGTTGATCATGGCCCAAATGATGACCTTTGGGACACATGATGTTCCATTATAGATAAATAAGGATAATGGGGAGGTTTTGAATTTGACATGATTCAGAGAAGATTTACAGTGGACCGATCCTAGACCCTGATTGGGAATAGCCTAAGATGACAATAATAGAGTAGATCTACAGGTCAATAATTGAGTTTAGTCAAATCTTATAAATAGTTATATGTGGCTACTAAACGCTGATGGAGTAGTAGTCACATATCCTCCTGGGAGAAAGAGGAATTAAAAGGTGATAAATGAGTCTAGATATGATGACTCTTTGGCAAGGAAATGGAAGATAGTAGAGTAGTAGTCACATATCCTCTTGGGAGAAAGAGGAAGTAAAAGGTGATAAATGAGTCAGGATATGATGATTTTTTGGTGAGGAAAAGGAATATAGTAGAGGAAAAAGCCCTTGAAGAAAGCGAATAAAGGATTGTTGAAATCCCAAGCCATGGGGTTTAAATCACTTCTTATCTAGATGATCCTAATAGGGAGATTAGGGATATTCCTACCAATATGTTGAAAATACCAACAGTGGAATCTTCTTCTACTGCATTACCCAGAGCATATTTCCTAAGCCGAGAGGAAATAGCTATGAAATAATAGGTGTACAATTGGACAAGATCAACATCTCAATAGGTAGCTGCTATGTTTTCTTCTCCCTATCAGTAAGTGCTAAAATGATGAGAAAAACCATGGGAGAGGTGCATTCAATACCTAAGGAGGAACCTAAAATTACTATGGATCATGCCTTGAAGGAGGTAGAAAAGTGGAGTACTTTGGTACAGCAATTGAAAGGAAAACAACAACTAGAAATAGTTCCAGTGGTCTAGCCATTCATCAAGGATCTATGAGTCATAGAAGATTATCTCACTTGAGGTATGGAACAACAAAAGGAGAAACAATAATTGAAGAAAATGTGCAACCTTGAGATGTGTAGATTGGTACAACATATCAAGAGCCTATTTCCATGGTGGAAGAAGAGATGCATGAAGATGCACTCAATACTAAGGTAGTTGAGGACTAACCTCAACAAATGGAAGTTGAAATATAAACTTTCTTGGAGCAACCACATGGTCAAGGATAAGGTCCAAACAAAATAAAAGATGTTGAGTCTACCCAAGCCCCAAATGAAGAGAAATTGAGTAGTGAAAAACCTAGTGTTCCAGAGCAATATGAATCACAAGTTTAGTAAGTTCATGTTGAGAAAGAGAAGGAAAGTGGGGTAGAGATGAGACCCAAGGAAGAAGAAAAGAGAAAAGAGGACCAAATGAAATGGGAATATTTGACACTAGGATGTGATATGATAAAGGAATCTGAAGTTCCAAGTGACAATAGTTAGGTGCTAAAGGAAAATGTTCTTAGGCGGCAAGACTAGCAAGAACAAAGGCAAGAAGAGGCAAGGCCAAGTGAAGACATAATTGATTGGTTGGCTCAACAATTAGCTCTGCCATTGCAAGTATAATTGGTGCCTCTATATTTTAAAATTATAATGCAGGAAGTAGAAACCTCGAGGCCTAAGAGTAGAGGAAGGTTCAGACATGTAGTTAGGAAAATTTCAGATGGGTGAATGTTTCTCTAAATAGGAACTCCTATTAGGGAGAAAGATAAGCATGAGGTGAAAACCCAGGATTATCAAATTTATACAATTAACTTGGGGCATTCTTCATAGGAGAAAGAGTTAGAAGAAATTAGAATGAATTTGGAGGATTCTGCTACTCATATGAGGAAGGATAAACAAGAGAAAAGAAAATTAAAGGATCACATAGATCACTTATAAAGATTCATTAAATCCATAGCTCAACCAAGTCAATCATTGATAAAGTTTCCACCCAATCTGGTGTTGATGTCCAAGGAAAAAGCGGATGCAATTAAGGGATTGAAAGACAAAATGAGTGTGTTTGATGACTGGATGTGAGGTACAATGCAATAGGGTGAGGAAAAGATAAAAGAAGCTATTGGAAAGTGCAGAGAAGCATTTAATTGGCTCAAGAAATCTAAAAGGCTCTTAGCTAGATGCAAGAACTATACATAGAAAATGATATAGAGATGTGATTTTTGGATGCCATTCAAAAGATTGAAGTCTAGGTATTGATAGAAGAAAAGGTGGTCATGAAACAATATGTTCCAAAGCTGAAGGTGTGGAGATTGTAGTTAGTTGGGAAAGATATCCACTGCTATAATGTATAACATGGTTGGAGAAAGTTGCTGAGAAGAGTGAGAAAATGGTATAAAAGGACTTAGACCTCATAGAAAGGACAACACAAAAAATGTGTTATCCAGAAATAGTAGGACAAGATGATTCCAAAGTGAAAGCAATTAGATGTTGGTTTGAAAAGATAAATAATGATCTCATTTAGTCATTAAATTTAGAATTCCTTTAGGAGATGATCAGGTATATAAACCACATGAGTAGATATGAAATTGATATGTAACAAAGGAATGGAGCCATAAATAAAGTAATAGAGGAGTACACACAACATAAATATAGTTATAAGGTGATATAAAAATATCTTAAGGGAAGATATAAATTGGGTGTTGACAACTTTGGGGAGTATAGGCTTAGAAAAGGTGGAGATGAATTCATGGAAGAAATGTCCAAGGAAGAGTAGCATATAACCAAGAAAGTAGGAACCCAATTTTTTTGGCAAGTCAATGTGGTGTCAAGTTTTTCATGATGTACACAGATAAGTGTTATTCATGGACCCAAAACTTGATGGTGGAATCAAGAGTGAGGAAGATGGATCTTCTATATCCACCTAACCACTCTAATAAATCATGACGAGGAAGACCAAAGTGGATTTGAATGTGCATTTCCTCATGATTCTTAGGCATTCCAATGCAATGAAGAAAGTCAAAGTACCTTTGAATCATTTTAGGAATGGGGAAAATATCTTCTGGTGCCACCTATCATTTTGTGCCATGTGCTATTTTTTGATTGGCTTATTCTTACTTAGCCATGTTCTTTTTGAAATCAATTGAGGCCTTGTGTTCTATAAAAGGCCAAATGTTAGTCATTTTGAAGGATCAAAACTTTTGGAAATTGATAGAATTAGAATTCACATATCACCAAGTTCACCTCTATTTTCATGTTTTCTATTCAATTTTAGTTTAAAAACTGGTATATTCCATAGAAGTTGATAATATTAAAGCTTTTGAAAACTATTTCCTAATTGTAAATATTATATAGCTTAATTTTTATTCCTATTAGAAGAGCCAATGTGTTGCACTAGATTTGGGTGCATATTAATATTGTTTTAGTGGTAAATGGCTATTTTTTCGTTTAAAATTCTTGAACTATTCTATGTTTAGCTATGAAGCAATCTGGTGAGACAGATTATTTTATACTTTGATTTAGTTTATTTTTTGGTGTATGCATGGATAATAGCTAGGAGATCTTTAAATTTTATAATGTTTTCTTTTCTTTAATTTGATTTTAGGTAAATTTCTTGTAAATGATTTGGATTCATGAGTTATGAAGTGATACATGTTAAATTTTCTAAATATTTATGTTACTCTATTTTATCAAAGATGTAAAGATCCAAAACTAGAGACCCCTCATGATTAATAATATTTTTTCACAATGAACCTTGAGTGAACCTAGTACATCAAGACTTGACATTCCTGAGCCTTGGGATAGCTAAGATCTTCTTTAATAGGTGAATATTAGTGATTCTTTCAAGAGAGAGGATACTTTGTTCATTTTAGCAAGTATTTATTTACCTTTTGGTGTGTGTGTAACATCCACATCAATAGGTTCTTGCCAATGTATTTTTCAATTTTTATTTGATCAAATCCCTAGCTCAAGGCTATGAGAAGAAATGCATGGTGATTAAAAGTTATAAGGGAGTGCCCCTATTAGAAATTTTTGGGTAGAAAATTGTTGAGACCTTTGAACTAAATATCTCAACTAGTGTAAGCATAGAATTTGGTTCTCTCAAAAGAGAATGGGATAAAGATAAGCATAGTATCAGAGTGCTATAGCTTCCACAACATAGAAGAAGATGTTTTGAAAAAAAGGTGGTTAGGTTTTCCAAGGATGAAGCAAAACCTTTTGAATTTGACATCTTTGAGGATTATTTCATCAATACTTACTTTTCTCTATGTCAAGTCCTTGGGGAGGATTATCAAATCAATATGTCAATATATATGATGATGTTATAGTGTAGTGTTGAAAACTATCAACCTTAACAATTTCACATTATGTTTTGTCCCCCTTTAATTTATTTGAATTAATTAAATCCCTAATTTCCTAAATTATACATTCCAAGGCCCATTTTTACCATTTTCTAGAGAATTACAAGCATTAAAAAAATGCAAATAATTAATGTTTTGATCTTGACACTAAATGTCCTAGAAGATAGGGCCAAGACCCATACACTTGCATCTAGGTCCCCCTATCTTACCAGGAACCAATTTTTAATATGTTGTTGGTGGAATTTTTAACATTCAAAACTCAAATATCAAGTGTCAACTTTTGTGATCTAATTTTCAAGAAATTAGAAAAATTGCATATAAATTTATGTAGTTATTATCATTTGAAATGTAACAAGAATTAACAAGAAAATTCAAGAGAAATATCACACGAGACCACATAACATATCGATAGGGAATTGGATTCCTAGAGGTTAGAATGCAGAAAATGACAAGCCTGCTTCTCATCAGCCTCCTCATCAACCTCAAAGTTTTGCCAGATGATCTAGTCAACAACAAGGGCCCACGGGAAAAGAAAGGCAATATCACATGGGTGTACAAAATCACTAGATTAGGTAGAGGTTTGTAAGACCTAATTGGAAGCCATTCAGGAAACAAAGACACTTGGATAGGTCTGAACAACCAATATTTGACATTTATGAAGATAGGGTTTTTCCAAAAGAAGACAAGAGTCATTTAGATCGCAGATATGAAGACAATGAAAAGGATTTGAAGGCAGCTCAGTTGCAAAGAAAGCCACTTTCAGATAGGGTTTCTCATCCTCCAGGATATTTCTTCAATCCAAAGATAACTAGTATAGATTGGTTATTGTATGTAGTTTCCATTGGGAGAAAAATTGATAATCCAAACAAAGAAAAGGGTAAAGAGAAGGGCACTTATCAAAGTCTGCAAAAAAAAAAATCCCTGAATGATGGGAATATTTCAAAGATCAAATATTAGGAGAGAAAAGGCCATCAAAATTAGGGAGTACTTAAGCTAAGGATCACACAAGCTCGACATTCTAAACAATAGAAAAGAGGTATTGAAGGTGATAAAGGTTGTCGGGGGAATAGAAAAAGAAGGAATAAATCAAGGTCTTCATCAAAATAGAGAAAGATCAAGCAAAAGAAAGTATGGAGAAGGAAAGAAATGCAGCAAGGGGTCATTATGAAAATTGAAGGGGTTGGTTTTCTCAAAAAGGTAGATGAATCACAACCGAGAGATGATCATGAGGTCATTAAGATAACCATTTTAGATCACATGATCTAGCCACAAATTACAGATCTCAGGTAAAAAGTGCTCATTTGTAAGTTATGAAATCTTAATTTGGACTTAGAAATTTTAAAGAATATTATCTTTGAAGAATGGGAAGGGACTATAAAAGTTTTTCATCTGGATCAGAGCAAAGGAATTTTTATTGTTTTATTTTCAAATGAAACATTTAAAGATGAGGTTTTTAGAATTAAGTCATGGACATATCAAGGCTTTGGCCTATACATGCAAAATTGGACTCCAAATTTTAAGTTTGAGGAATTTGTTCATTTTTCCCCTTTTTGTTTCAGTTTCCTTTGGAGTATAGGGAACTAGATTTGTTAGAAATATTGGCTAATTAGATAGGTATTTTTCTAAAGAATGATTTCTTGTTCTTTAATAATCCTGCTAAACCGGTTAGGATGTTAGTATTGCAGGATACAACATAAAAGAAACCAACTCACAATGAGTTGAAAACCAAGTTTGGTATTTGGCTACAAGAGATAAGTTGGGATAATTTGTAGGATACATGTGCTTAGTGTCACATGTTTGGTCACTCAGTTACAAAATTCTCATCACAATCTAGCAAGATGAATCATACCCCCTCTAAGTTAAATAGGGGGTAGGGCAAGCTTCATTCCCAAGTTTCACAAAATAAAAGGAAACTAGTAGAGATTAATCAAGGGGATAAGTTGCAAATAGATGCAAATAGTAAAGACCTTAAGAACAATAACATTCTTCAAGGGCATATGAATCAGATTGTTAAGACTCCTGAATATCAAGGTTTAAATGAGAAAAATAATCCCCGAAAAGGTCATCAATTTTCAATATCTATGAACATCTCTTTGATTTTTGTGTGTCTAATGAAAATACATACCACCCAAATTTTGAATTTATATTCCCCACCTCTTCAAATTAATGAGCATCAACTAGATGAAGTAGTCAAAAACCTTATGTTCCAAGGCTCAGAAAAGTTCATTCAATCTAGCCATTTGAAAAATCAGGATAAAAGCTTGGCCTTTTTAAAAGATTACTCAGTTGAGACACACTAGAATTGTTTGTTGGATTTTCCAAGGGAAAATAAGATTGAAGAGACAAAATTAGAATTATTAGCATAAAAGATCTTGGTATCAGTGGGTTTAGAAATTATTGAAGAACTAGAAAATGAAGTATTGGAGGAAGGCTCCTTTTGGGATTGGGACAATATTGATGGTAAAGGGGAAGTTAATTGTTTCAAGAAATAGGGTCAGAAAGCTTTGGTTAAACCTTCACAAAACATTCAGAATTAGGAGGAATTTGTAAGTGATATTGATTTGATTGATTCATAGCCTTTGGATATGTCCCAAAATCTGTTGTACTCATCTAAGGAAAATGTATTGGTGCAATCAAAATCAAAAGGATTGAAGGAATTTGTAGGTGAAGATATAAGGGACTCCTCTAAGTTTGATTACTCACAATATCTTTCCATAACTCAAAACCCTTATCAATCAGCCCCAAAGAAATCTCTAGGTAAGAGAGGCTACAAGTCAAAGTTTACAAAATTGCAAGAGGAAATAGAGGTAGGGCATCAAGCTACTTTACATGATACCATGGTGACTTCAGAAAGTTCAATGAAGATTCTATCATGGAACATCAGGGGAATTAATGCCCTAGAAAAGTGAGCTCACATCAAACATCAAATTGATGGATGCAGAGCTGATATTGTAATTCTCCATGAAACTAAAACTTCAATTGACACATATAAATTGACAATTCAAAAATGGCACAAGTAGAATTTAGAGCATTCCCCTTCTCAAGGGGCTTCTAGGGGATTAGTTGCATTGTGGAACCAAAAGATAGTTTCTATGGTATTGCTTAGAAATGAGATCAATTGGAAATTGTTGGAAGTAACTAAATTTGATATCAAATTTTGGCTATTCAATATTTATGGCCCATCGTCCATAGTGGATAAAAAGACTCTTTGGGATCATCTCACTTAGGTAATTTTGGAGATGGGATATGAGAAAATTATTTTAGTAGGAGATTTTAATTCCATTTTGTCACTTCAAGATAATATTGGGGGTATTATCCCTCCACCTAAAGTAATGGATGACTTTAGCTCCTTCATCAGCACTAATTCTTTGAGGGATAACATGCCAGTCAAGGGTAAGTTCACTTGGACCAACCAAAGAATTTTTTTTCTTCAGATTGTAGTAAGATTAGATAGATATCTTCTCTCCTCAAATTGGTTTAACTTGCCTTTTCCTGATTTTGATCATTATGCAATTTCTCTTAGTATATAAAATATATCTTCCCCACCTTTCAAAACATCATTTATGTTTGAAAGCATGTGGCTTAGGCATCCTAATTTTGTAGAACTGATTCATCAATGGTGGTTATTTTCCCCTTATGAGCCTAGAACAATGATGTTCCAATTGTGTAAAAAGATGGTGCATATTAAACATCTCATGAAATGGAACAAGGAGGTTTTAAAAAATGTCTTCCAATAGAAAGAGCTCATTCATGAAGAATTGGAAGATGTTCATGAAAAAAATATTCAAAGGGGTTTGAATGAATTGTTCTCTGAAAAAAAGAAGAAGTTGCAAGTAGATTGGGAGGAGTAGTGTGCAAGAGAGGAAGTATACTAGAGACAAAAATCACGGCAATTGTGGTTGAGGGAGGGTGACAAAAATACTAAGTATTTTCATGCATCTACTTAGATAAAGAGGGTTGCTAAGGCTATTCAAGATATTAAGGAGATTCCCATGGGTAAGTGGATTTCCAAAGAGGAAGACATAAGAAAAGAATGTGTCAATTTTTCTTTTGAACTCCTATCTTCTCCACATGAGAGAAATGAGAAAAATGAAAAGGATGAGGAGGAATTATTGGATTCAATCATAGCATTCATTTTTGAAAAGGAGAATGAAGATCTATTAAAACCATTTATGATAGAAGAACTTAAAAAGGTAGTCTTTTATTTTCCTCCAGATAAAGCTCTTGGGCCAAATGGATTTACTGCACTTTTTTTTTCAAAAATGTTGGGATATTGTGTGTTTTGATCTCTTATGGGAAATCGAAGAATCAAGAAGAATAGGGTCAATAATCAAACAATTTAATGTAACCAACATAGTCATTATTCCCAAAGTTATAGATCCATCATCATTTACAGATTACAAACCAATATATTTGTGTAATACAATTCATAAGATCTTTTCTAAGACAGTCTATTTGAGGTTGTAGCCTATTATTCTGAGAATAATTTCTCAAGAACAAGTGGGTTTTGTTCCATGAAGAAAAACATATAAAGGGGCTATTGTGGCTCATGAGACTTTGCATTCTATTTCAGTTAATAAAATCCCTTCAATCATCATCAAACTGGATATGATGAAAGCTTATGACAAAGTTAATTGGAGCTTTTTGAGAAAAGTAATGTTAAAATTTGGTTTTTCTACAAGATGGTGCAGATGGATAATTGCATACCTCTCAAGGGATAAATTTTCAATAATACTTAATGGATTCCCCATAGGATTCTTTAGTGCTTCTTGAGGTGTGTGGCAAGGGGGTCCACTTTCCCCTTTCTTGTTTATTATCTTGGCGAAGGAATTGAGAAGATTTATCACCAAAAAACATTCTCTTGGGTTATGGAAAGGGATTCAGATTGAAAACACATATTTAGTAGTTACTCACTCTCTTTCTGCAGGTGACACAAACTTATTTGGGAAAGCAACATTGGCCAAAGAAAATCAAATCAAAGAGGTTTTAAATAAATATTCATCAGCATCAGGACAATAGATGAATTCCTCAAAATCCAAAATGTACATCCTCAATACAAGTGAGGACATTGAGAAGAAGAAATTCAATGCTTTGGGTTTTCAAAAAGCATCTTTACCTTGCTCATATCTAGGGAACCCATTCTTTCTAGGCCCAAATAAAGTAATGTATTGGGAAAAATTAATTGAAATGATTAAGTCAAGGATATAAGTATGGAAGGCCATATGGTTGTCTCTTGCTGGGAGAATTTTATTAGTTAAAGTTGTACTATCTTCAATACCTAATTATTTTCTTGCAGTATTAAAGGGTCCAAAATCTATGATTGAAGAAATTGAGAGTGATTAGAAGTTTCATTTGGAAAGGTAATATGGATTAGAAAAATAAGGTTCCTTTAATATCCCTTGAATCTATGTCATGTGATAAATCTCAAGGAGGGGTGGGTATTTTAAATATTTCGAAAAGGAATAAAGCCTTGGTGCAAAGGTTGCTTCGAAAATGTATGTTAACCCAAAGGCCAAATGGTGTAGAATAATGCAAGGAAAATATTTAGATAACATGGATCCCAAAAGAATCTTCAATTTTTCTAATCCTCCAAAAGGGTTAGCTATTTGGAACTTTTTTCTCTCATGTAGGAAATTAATTGTTTCATATATTTCATGGGAGGTAAATAATGGCCAAAGTGTCAAATTTTGGACAGATTCTTGGAATGGCAATCCCCCATTGTAGAATAATCTAGATCTTCTTCCAGTAATGGAAATATTAAAGGATGCTTGGGGAGAATGCTTGTTGAATTATGTTTAGACGGTTGACCTTATCTCAGGTAAAGTAACTTGGAAAAGAATATCAAATCCCTCTTTGTCCTCCCAATAGTGTTGTATTTTTCAGAAGGTGCTAGATGCTCGAATGGTCTATCTCTCTACAAAGTCAAATAAATTGATATGGTCTCCTTCAAGGGATAGAAATTACATGGTCAAACAAGGATGTAAGGCTTTAAATTAGAACACAGGGCATCTTCTCTCCCAAAGGTCCTTCTCATTTTATTGGGATAGTAAAGTCTTACCCAAGGTAGGGAGTTTTGCATGGTTGGCATTGAGGAAGTGTATCTTAACTAGTGATAAATTAGCTAAATTAAAAATAGCTGACCCTTTCATGTGTCCTTTGTTTAATGAGGTATTTGAGGATGTTGATAATTTATTTATAAGATGTAAGTTTGCACAACAAAGTTGGGAGTTTGTTCTTAACAAGCTTAATTTTTTCACCCCTTTACCATACTCCCTATGGGAGTTGTTTCAAAGCTGGCCAGTACTCTATAAATCCTCATTATTTGATTATATATGGAGAGTAATACCAACTCTAGTCATATGGAATCTTTGGTGGGAGAGAAATTTATGCATTTTCAGGGAAGTATCCTCTTCAAATGATGTTGTAAATGTTAAAATTGAGAAAGCAGTCTCCAAGGTAGTAAATGTGAGTGTTCAAGAAGTCAAAGACATTAGTTCTTCCTTCACTAACTAGGACAACTGTATCCTAAAGAATTGGAAGTATTTAAAGCTTCCTTTCCTAGGCAGCCTCTTGCAGCCAAAGTTAGACAAGTGCAATAGAAAACATGTCAAATGGAAGGCTCCACAAGTTGGTTTTATAAAGTTGAACTTCGATGGTGCCTCAAAAGGAAATCCAAGAGAATCAGGGGTAGGTATTTTTTTTATGTGATTCATAGGGTAAGGTATTAGCTTTATGTTCAAAATATCTTTCTAGAGGGTTTAATAACTTAGCAGAATCAAGAGCTTTGTTAATGGGTTGGGAAATGGCTTTGGAGATGGGTATTGAGAACCTTCATATTGAAGGAGACTCCTTCTTGGTAGTCAATGCTTGTAAAGAAAAGAAGGTTCAAATTTGGAATCTTCAATATGTCCTTCAACGAGTATGGGTCTTGCTTGATAAACACTAGAACTATTAGATCACACACACATACAAAGAGGGCAAAAATTTAGCTAACTACCTAGCCAATATAGGTAGCAAAAAAAAGAAATATCTATTTCAGTTGACCTCTCTCCACTTGCAAATTTTCCTCATCTAGTCAAAATTGTTAAACAAGATGCACTACACTTGTAGGAAGGGTTAATATCTTAAGTGTAGTAGAATGTTATTCATTAAATATAAAGGTAGGGGTGGTATTGATATATCATCTTGTCAACTATGGATGGGCAATTTGAATGACTTGGAATTATGTCAAAAAATTCCATTGCTATGTAATGATTAGTTTATTCCAAGTTTTTCATCTAGAGGCACTTTGTGATGTCGTCATTGGTACCTTCAAAGATAAATGAATTTCTTTAACAGATGATGCGATACACTGATGATTTTGGTGATGGGACAAGCCATATCATGCATCGCTAAATATTGCCACCTCTCTAGTGAATGATGGGGTATCTCATGATGTTTGGATTGTAGGTACCTATAGTTGTGTTGAAGTACTTGACATTTAATATTATGCAACAGTTTGAAGTGGATTCATACGAGCTTGTATATTGTAAAGGATTCATTTCAATTATTTGATTATACTTGTATGAGCCATCATTAGGTCTCCCAAAAAATGTGAATTACCTTTAGCGAATTCTTTGGGCTTTATAAAGTGAATTTTATTTATCATTTTGATTGCTCTCGGCATCAAGTTTCTTCTATAAGCATCATCTGCAAGTGTATTTCTTGTTGCACTATTTTTGTGCTCCAAAGTGGCAAAATGGCATTTTTCCCATGGAATTTCAGGATTAAATGCTCTGTTTAGCCTTGGGAGCACCCGTTTCAGGATAGCCTTTCTCACGAGGACCTTAGCCTAATTTTTGAAGTTGATTGTCTAAGGGCGAAGGAGTCTGTAAGGTTAGTGCTTGGTGTGGAGGTTACCAGTCCAAGGGCTCATTAGCTAATATTTTTGTCCCAGGTTCTATCTATGTTTTTATCTAACACTATGAATTTGCTTCAGTCATTGAAGGAATTAGAGATAATTGTAGACAATTTTTTTAATACCTAGTTCCTTGATAAAAATGTTTTGCTAAATGTGGTTCAAGAGTATAATTTTTTTAATGGGGAAGGGTATATTGGAGGTCTGTTCCCAAGAGAGTATGTCAAACTGCACTCAAGGTTTGAAGAAATTTTTGAAGCCATTAGGTTGGCCCTTCAGTTTAGGAACGATCATTTTCTTTTAAAAGTATTAAAGAAGAATTGTAAAAAGGTTTGCATGTCCATGGATATTAACATAAAAGAAATTTTATGTTGTGTCTCATCTTTGTGATCATGTGCCTCATTTTCCATTTAACACCTCTTTTGTTGGGTCGAAGGAAAAAATGTCTTATGTTCCAAGTGCAGAAGACTTAGTGGGGACACAAGGGAAAGCCTTTGTGGAGAGTTCCTGTGCCATAGAAAAATGGCCCCTTGTCATTTTCATGGCCTTTTAGATCTTGTTTCATGGTGTTGGAACTTGTTGCTTTGATTTTATGTTGTGACATGGCTTGAACATGCTTATTTAGGTACTAAAACTCAAAGAATGACGTCTTTTGAAGGTGTTGTGAAGTGTTGTAAGAAATTTCTACATTCTTCTAGACTCTATTAATTACAATTCACCTAAAAATAACCTTTTTATCACTAAACCAGTCATATTTTGAAGTGTTGTAAAGTCTTGTAACAAGATTTGACTCTTTTCTAGGCACATCTTCACTATTTATCCCTTTGTCATGCTTTATTTGACCCCTTTATGCTCTCATATGCTTAATTAAGTGTATTTTTGAGTATTATCCCAATAAAGAACATTAAATACAACATATTTATTGACACATACTTTTAGGTCCTAGGTGGGACCCATTCACCATGGGTAGCGAATGAGTCCCCCTTGGCCCCAAATTCAAAATATTTTAAATTTCCTTTCAGAATTTTATTCAAAAACACTTGATGTCGGCCTATGATGAGGTATGAATGGGTAACTAAGGCACAAGTGTGTATAAATAAGTTATTTTCACCTCATTTTACATCTCCTACAATTCTCCAACATTCACCCATCACATTCAAGCATTCAAGTATTTTACATCTTTTCAAGAACTATTTAAGCACTTTGAAGTAGCCATTGACATTACTTCAGACTTGCATCATCAAGGGTTTGGTAAGTTGATAGCAATTGCATGTTATTAGTTTATCTTTCTCTTTCATTTTATTATTTTATTAAAGGTTTGATTACCAAAAGTGGGGTTTGGCCAAGGAAAACCCCTATTCACTAACCTTAAACCATTTTCCCCTAATGCATGCTTGTTTGCAAACCTAGGTATGCAGATTTGATAAGATTTTTGGTGTTGAAGATTGGTTTACAAGTCAACTTAAGTCTATTTCAAGCTTGGAGATGGTTTTCTATTCGTTTCCTACAGAATTAACTTTGGCAACCCAACAAGCACTGATTCCTAGATCTGGTGTTGCAGAGTTGTCTCCTGATTTTTCAAAAATTAACCTTTAGTTCAAGAATGGAAAGTGAAAAATATTGAGTTCTGAAAATGAAATTGCCTTAGGTACAAAACAAAAGGTAATATCTTTCACTTGAATGTTGCTATTAAAAGTTTTTTGATTGCTCAAGTTGATGAAAGCTGGTTATGGCATAGGAGATTATGTCATGCTAACTTTGATAATATTGTCAAGATAAGTTCTACAAAGGTTGTGAGAGATCTACCTAAGTTGGTGAAACCTACTAATACAATATACAAGGAATGTCAATTGGGAAATCAAACTAGGATTTCATTTCAGAGTAAAAAGAATTGTTCAAATGAATTGTTAGAGCTTGTGCATATTGATCTGTGTGGTCCCTCTAAGGTCAAAATTCTACAAGGTTATAGGTATTTCATGCTACTGATTGATGATTATTCTAGAACGGCATGGGTTACTTTCTTAAGAGGGAAATCTGAAGCAGTGGAAAAGTTCAAGATCTTTAAAGCTATGGTTGAGATAGTGAAAGGTTTGAAGATTAAGTGTCTGAGATCAGATAGAGGTGGTGAATTCACTTTTGGTGAATTTAATTCTTTTTGTGAAGAACATGGAATAAAGAGATAATTGTCTACACCGCAGACCCCTCAAAAAAATGGATTTATGGAAAGGAAGAATAGAATAGTTGAAGATGCTACTAGAACAATGATGTTGGAAGGAAATGTCCCTCATGTCTATTGGAGAGAATTTGTGAGTACTGTTGTGTACATACTCAACTGGGTACAAATCAAAGGTGATACTAGTAAGACCCCTTTTGAGTTATGGATTGGTCAAAAGCCTACCATTAAATACTTCAAGATATTTGGAAGTAGGTGTTACATTAAGAGAGATGAAGACATGGGAAAGTTTGATGCTAGAAGTGATGAAGTTATATTTCGGGGTTATTCTACTAAGAGCAAGGCCTACTGGTGTTACAATAAAATATTGAAGAAAATGGTTGAAAGTGAAAATATTAAGGTTGATGAAGACTTTGGTACACCATCTAGAACCTGTGGATATGAATTTGATGATCAGAATGACAATACAAATTGAGGAAAGCAAGATCAAACCATAAATCAAGTGCAAATCAATCTAGTAAATAAGGAGAATGAAGAAGAAGGAGAAATTGGTGGAAAAATAAAAGAGAGATCAGAGGAACCTAAAGTTGAAGAACATTCTAAGAAGACTCTGAGGTATGTAAGATTGAATCATTTAGAAGATCAGATTATAGGTGATAAGAATAAAGGTGTCCAAACTAGGAGAAAGATTGCAGATGAATATTGCTTGTTTTCTAAGATTGAGTGTACTAGTGTGAATGAAGCATGTAAAGATGAGCATTGGGTTGAAGCAATGAAAGAAGAATTGAAACATATTGAAAAGAATGATACATGGATTCTTGTTCCCAGACCTAAGAATAAGAATATTGTTGGAACTAAATGGGATTTTAGAAACAAACTGAATGAGCAAGGTGAAGTGATTAGGAACAAAGCAAGACTAGTATGTAAAGGATATTCACAGATGGAAGGAATTGATTTTGAAAAGACCTTTACCCCTATTGCTAGAATTGAAGCTATAATATTATTTTTTGAATATGTTGCTCACAAGGATTACAAAGTTTATCAGATGGATGTCAAATCAACTTTTCTAAATGGTAAATTAAAAGAATTTTATGTTGAGCAACCTAATGGATTACAGCTGACTGATAAGGAAGATATGGTGTGTGGGTTGAAGAAAGCATTGTATGGACTCAAGCAAGCCTCTAGAGCATGGTATGAAAGATTGGATAAGTATTTGTTGAGGATTTTATTTAAAAAAGGTATTGCTGATAGTAATCTATATTTCAAGAATGATGATAAAGATCAGATTGTTGAAGTATTTGTTGATGATATAATTTTTGGAGGAGATGATGCTTTGTGCATGAAGTTTGCTAGTGAAATGCAAAATGAATTTGAGATGTCTATGATTAGTGAGATGAAATTATTTTTGGGATTACAAATTACTCAGTTAGATAAAGGGATATTTATATCTTAGTCCAAGTATGTGAAGGAATTATTGAAGAAGTTTGGTATGGAAGATTCAAAGCTAGTTGGTACACCCATGGTGACCAGATGCAAGTTGACTACATAAGACGATTCTCTGAAAGCAAATCAGATAAGATATAGATCAATGATTGGTGGATTATTAACTCAAACCAGGCCTGATATTATGAATGTTGTATGTATTGTTGCAAAATTTTAAGTTGATCTAAAGGAATCTCATGTGACTATTGTGAAGAGAATTTTTAGATACTTGAAGGGAACTATTGATCTTGGCCTATGGTATCCTAAAGATGATGATATTACTTTGAGTACCTTTACTCATGCTAATTGGGTCAGAGATGTGAATGATAGGAAAAGTACTAGTGGTGGAACATTTTTCTTGGGTAAGAAGCTAATTTCATTGTTAAGCAAGAAGTAGAATGCCATTTCCTTGTCTATTATTGAGGCCAAATACATTGTTGCTACTAACAATTGTATTCAAGTCCTATGGATGAAGCAAATGTTGAAGGCTATTAGAGTTGTATATGATGATCCTATTGCTATATATTGTGATAATTCAAGTGCTATTAACATTTCCAAGAATCTAATGCTGCATTAAAAGACAAAGCATATATCTATCAAGTTTCACTTTTTGAGGGAGAAGGTAAGTGAAAAAGAAGTAAGATTGGAATATGTGCCTACTAAGGAGAAAATTGTAGATATCTTTACAAATCCATTGTCTAAGGATACTTTTTAGTATCTCAAAGGGAAGTTAGGGGTGATTACGCCTCCTAATAAAAACTAAGGATGCTAAACAATTGTATCAGTCTGTGCATTTCATAGACATATTTTGTTTCAGATTGATGTTGTGGTGGCTGCTACTCAGAGGGAGTTGTCAGATGGTTCATAAATTGAAATATGTGGTTCAGAGCTTAAGTAACTTTGTCATTGATGTCAAAGGGGGAGAAGAGTCATGTGAAAAACTGGTGATTATCTGGAGAGAAGAGTCTTATGGGAGAAGAGTCATGTGAATGTGTTGAGGAGAAAATGAGTTAGAATATAAGGGGGAGTAAGTGTCAAGAGTTAGTTGCATTGATGGTGTTTTTCACATCATGTGTTGCCATCAATGACAAAGGGGGAGATTGTTGGATGTTGTGGTTGTGCTACTGATATGTGGTTGTCATTGATGTCAACACTATTAGCATTAATTCATTTGATGTTGTATATGCTAAGGATATTGAGAAAATTGTAAAGATATAAGTTGCAGGTTGTCAGTTGTGAAGCGATGTTCTGTATGGTGGTATGTCTTGTACATTGGTGATATGAGGTTGTGGACTAAAGGTGTTGTTGAGTGTATCTAGTTTTTTCCATGTTGAGTTTCAGAGATCCACATGAAGATTTGATCGAGTTATGAAGATTTTCATTTAGAAAGCTTTTATGTTTCTTCAGTTAGTGTTCCTGATTGAATATGAGGCTATTTCAGTTATTTTAGTTGGTTTGGATGCTTCTCTATTGGTTCTTAATGTTTTTGGATACTTCTAGATCATGCTCTATCTTTGTTGCACATCCACATTGATCATTGTGCTCGTGGTTGGTGATTTTCACTTGCGTGCTCATATTTTTCATGTTCCTGGCCAAAATTATGTTGAAGCGTGTTGTGGATCTTCGAGGAGAATTTAATTGATGTTTTTGCATGTTGAAGACGTTGATTTACATCCTCACTAAGTTGTATCCAACTTTGGTTGATACACATTGATTATTATGAATGATTTGTGCCTACAGTTATATTCATTTTATTATTTCTTTTTGGCCAACTTGTAGAAGTGAAATTTCTTGTTGCAGATATATAAGTGCATTTTTTGTTTGAATTGAAGTGTACGACCATGTGTGTATGTTTGAATAATTTCCTAATCATTCAAAGGCAGATAAAAGTGTGAAGAAAAGTGAAGAAGAGTGAAGAGTTGTTCATGCACTTAATTGGAACTGTGATCAAGAATTAGTAGATGTTATTTTATTAGTTCAAATCCCTACGGATGGCTTTAATCTAAATCTCTTTGTAAGACAATGTGTCTTCCTTTGTAATTGAGAATTGAGCTCTAGAAAGTGCACCTAAATGCAAATTCATTCCCCATATTTCATTTTCATTATACTTTTAACAGGGTATAATTTTGTGGACTAACCTCCACCATGTTTTTTCCCCTAACAGGGTTTCCACGTAAAAAAATCTTGGTGTTATGTGTGCTTCTAATGTGTTAATTTTTGTTTTCATGGTTAATAATTAGATCTAAGAATAAATTTAATAAGTTGAATAAGTTTTGAATTTTTGGGACAACTAATTCACCCCCCCTCTCAATTGTTTTCTCTTGTTTTGCCAACATATATGACGATCTTGCAATCTTGTTTGTTGTGATAATTGAAATGGTTTATTGAAGGAGATTTAGACATGCATTGATTTCTTGCTTCGTGATTGATTCTTGTGTGGGATGGTTCATGCCTTGCCTTTGCATATGTTCATACAGTTGTGGAATTATGCATGTTGATTTTCCCTATTGTTTTTAGTTGGGTGACTTGTTATAGAAGGGGGGAGTGGCTCCCAATGGGGGCCAATGCACAAAGTGGCATCTAGGACAACCCATGTGGCAGTAACCTAATCAAGTGAAAACCTAATTACTAGGGGGTTGGGTAGAATATCATTTAACTAAGATGTTCAGATGCCTCACCCATTCCTATAGTACTCATTTAGGCTAAGGATGGGTGGGGAAGGCCTAGTCAGAAAGTTTGTTATCCTTGTCTCCATGAGAGGATAATTGGTCTTGCATGTACTACCCTATGGGGCCGACATTCAATGTGTGACTATCAAGACAACCATAGATGGGGCCTGACATCTAGAGGAATATTGTCAGGACAACTCATGCATAGACCATGTGATGAAACTCTCCCCACTACAACCTTGTATTTATTTGACTGGCATTTCCATTTAATGTTTGTTGTACCTATGGAAGCTATGTCACTATTGCATTGTGTGATTTTGTTCTTTGTATGTGGGAATCCCTTATAGTCTTGTTGTGTCTATTGTTTGCCACCTTGTTGTCTGACAGTGATGGTGGGACCCTTTGTTACCTCCTAGCATGGGGGATGAACCTTTGGTTTCACATTGTTGGGTGAAACGTGTTACGTTCTCCATTGGGTTCCCTTCTCTTGCTCGTATTGTGGTGGCTTCACTTGATCTAAAGTCTAATGCACTGCATCTTCATTGAGATTTGTGATCATTATATTGTATTTCTATCATGTATCGTGTGTCATATGTTGAGCACTCCTCACTTGTATTGAGGAAGTATTACTGTACAAATTGTAATTGTAAAATTGACTTGATGTATCTCATGTATGTGAGGAATTATGTATTCAGTGATATTGTATATGTTAATTGAAATGAATGTAATCATTTATTCTTATAACTTTATAGTATGGTTGTATCTCTTGGTTCATTTGATAAAATGTGATGCTTAATGATGATTAGGATTTGTTTATTACTAAGTTATATGGTTTGGTAAACTTGGATAATGGGAAATAAGTAATGTAGTCATGCACCCTAGAGGACATAGGATAGTAATTAAGGTAATGTTCAATTTCAATCGTGCAACATTTCACTTTAAAAATAAAAAATTGTTCCATTTTTTGTTACTAGTATGTTTCCCTCTAGGGTTCACGGTGGGGTGTTACAACAAAAATGACAAAAAATCTATGTTCCTAAACTATATTTCTCAAATTTGAATGATGATTTTCTCTTTGGGAAATTATTTGAAGCTGAAATGTTCAATGAATTATAAAGTGACTTGACTCAGCCAAAGACAAAATTTTGGATGCTACTATGTTACTAGATTAAAACCAATTTGGTGATGCCAAAAATTTGTCCAAACATACAACTATCTAATTGAAATATTTTCTTTTAATTTTCTAGGTAAGTTTCCCTTTCTCAAGAATAATATCCACCAAGGCATTGTCCTAGATGAAGGATGAAAAGTACTCCACTATTTTTGGTGGGGGAAGAATACCACCTTTCTTCACTTGATTTGACATTATGGCATTGAAATCCGTAGCTAATATTACCAAATCCTCCCCTATATCATCCAATAATGATGAAAATACATCCCAAAGTGCTTTTTTTCAAGAGTGACAAAAGAACCATACACATTTATTACCCAAAATTTTAGATCAAAATTGTAGACTTTCATTAATTTCTAGTTCTTTTCATTTCTAATTAGCTCCACTGAAATGGTTTTAGTGTTCTATAATATAATTAGGACACTAGACGCTCCTTGATCTAGGGAAAAAAAAGATACCCACTTTTGCCACTTTAAAATTGTAGATTCATACATTGCCTCAAAAAAAAAAAAATTCTTGAATAACAATAAGATCAGCTCCACAAGCATCTAATTGGTGCTTGATCTGAGCTCTCTTGTCAGGGGCATTAATTCCCATGACATTCCATGAAATGAGCTTCATTGCATTCAAGGAGAGAAATAGACCCTCCTTGGACAAATATTAGACACTACCCTAAAATTCCCATCCAATGTTGCTTGCAAACCTGCCTCAATTTCCCCCTTCAATTTAGTCATACAAGATTTCCTCCCCCTTTTTCCAAGATATTTTTTAACTACAGACAAAACAAGGGATTTTTGATAAATAGAGAGAGAGAAAGAGTAGTCAAACTCTTCCTCACCCCTGACATTTACCTATGAATTTTCTACCTCCTTCAATAATACAAAATATACTTCCTTATTGGGAGTTTCATCTCTAGCAATCTTAGACTTTTCCATTTCAACTTCATTAGCAACCTATTTAATTAATTTAGAACCTTTTTAAATACATATAGATTCTATTAATTCTTCCAGACTTCCCTCTTCTAACATTTTTGTGAATTGTAAGAGATCTAAAACCTCTGAAGAGTGATATATTTCATACTTGTCTACTTTCTCAATAATGGGTGTTTGATAATGATGAGTATTTTATATTTTTGTACCAAACATTAAATCCTTGACTACCTTTCCCAATTGGATTTCATTGGAAAAATGAAAAGAAGGGAGTATAAATTAATCGGATGAGTTGGAAAGATACTCCTAATCCACTACATATTATTCTTCAACAAAAAATTGTTAACTAAGATGGAAACAAACCGAGGACTTGTTATTTGCATTTACTTATTACCATTGATATTGCATAATATAGAGATAGTTTGTCCATTTTTAGTGCACACCAATGCATCTACCATCTCTGATTCCTTAGAGAAACCCTTTGAATAATATGATGTAGATGAATTTTCTGATATTATAGAAGGAGATATGTGAGAATTATAGTTCTATGCACTACCTGGTGATTGAGTACAAATTTTAACCTTGCAAGTTTTCCCTCCTGCTTGTGAACTAACATTTTCCTTCACTAAATAGTTAGTGTTTACATGACCAAAGCAATGACATTTAGAGAAAATGGTATATGATGATTCAACAGGGATATTTTGAACCCATTTCCCAAATTTTGATGTGATATCAATTTGGCTTGGAAGATCTTTTGAATTATCAACCAAGACACAAACCCTAACAAGCTTTGATGGATTTTTGAAAAAATCATAATCATTTTTAAGGAAAATACCTATCTGATTTTCCAATATTTCAATTAAATTTTACTCTCTATATTTTAGAGGTAATGAGTGTAAATGAATCCATAAGGGAACAAATCTAATAGTAAAATCATGGGGGTGAAAATTGGGAGACTAGGGATGCATATACAAACTAGAGCATTTATATTCCCAAGATTTAAATTTATACACTACATCTCTCTAGTATTTTTCACCAAAAATGACTATAAAAATGCCTTTATCTTGATCCAAATAAAAACTTTCTTTTCCCGTTCCCATTCATTAAAAAAAAAATCTTGTAATAACTCAATTTCATGAGTGAGCATCCATAACTTACATATTAGTTCCTTCTGACAAAGATATTGAATTTGTGACTGGAGAATATCTTCTAGGAATGTAATACTAACAACACCTTTTTATTCTACAACTTTATTCGGTGCTTTCCTTTCCTTTGGCTCTATGGAAGCCTCCTTTTGAGATTGTTTATTCCTCCACTATAAATTTCTTTTCTTATGTTGGGCTTCCTTTTTTCCCTCTTCTTCTCAAATCCTTTATTTTTATAGCATGCAGAGGGGATGACTTCAAACTACCTTGATTTGGATTCTTTGAACCATCTTTTGATAAGGAATTAACTTTCTCTTGTATGGATTGATTCTTTTCCACAATCTCATCTTTCTAATTCTTTTGCATGCATTCATTTTGTTCCTTTGGAAAAGAAAACCAATTTTCCCTTTCATTAAATATTTCATCTTGCAAGACTTGATTATTTGACTCAACCACCACTTTTTGATTCTTCTTCATGCATTCATTTTGTTTCTTTGGAAAAGAAAACCCATTTCTCCTTTCAATAGATCTTTCATCTAAGGTTTTGTTTCAAACATCATCTCTTCGATGGTAGTTTCCCTTTGCAAATTTTGGTTGATGATTGTTTCAAAAACCTCACTAAATTAGGCCTTCATTTGTAAAATGCCACTTAACATTCTCTTTCTATAGATTCTAATCCTTTGGATTGAATGGAATGCCTCACTAATGCAAACCTTGATTTGAAAATTATCAGTGACCATTTTATTTTTGTAGATTTTGTTGATCAGTGATATCATTTTTGATAAAACCCTAGAAAAAGAGACATTGGTTGTGTCCAAGAAGTTTGTAAAAGCCCTTTTGTTCTACATGTTATTTTTCATGTGAATAATCTGACTTGCCATCTTCATCGATATCAAGAATTTCCTACCTATTTTGAATGAAGTGTATTTGATGAGGCTTGAAAGGGGCCCAATTCAGAGTAGCAAACCGATGTATAACATTATAAGGCCCATGTTGTTTGACTTTCCATGTAGGCTGAGTAGTCCTACCACACTATGAAACTTGTCTTCCATAGCCCTGGGGACCACTAATAGGTCTATCATTTTCAAATAGTAGCCGTTGGGATGCCATTTTTGCACAGGAGCTACCATTTTCATTTTCCTTCTTGTCCAATCTTACATGTGGCTAAAATTTATCTAACCTCAAGGAGGTTAGGGAGAAAGTCCATTCCTATACTCTGGGTCAACAAAGCAAGAACTGGCACAATATTAATGACCCTTGCATTTTCCTTCTTGTCTGATCTTACATGTGTTAACAATATTGTTGCTAGCAAGGATATTATCATTTAATTGAACCTTTGGAATCATATTTTTAAGATGTCAAATTTATCCTAGCCTAGTCCAAATTATATAATTGAAGATTAGTTGACTCTAATAAATTTATTTTCATTATTCATGTGGATTAAGCTTCATAATGTTGATAGTAATAATCATTGAATATAAACCTTTTTATCATTCATCAAAATACATCAACAAAATTACTAAGTTGGTTTTCTCTACTCTTCCAATGTTAAGGGGGTTTCGTCTAGAAATTTAATTAGATAAGGTAAATTAAATATCCATACTCATCCTTTTTACTTATAATAGCTTGTTAAATTAATTAACTACATGTTATTCTATAAGGGAATTAAATATTCAATACATCTCATATTCCTTAAAAATGATATTCATGTGAAATAGTTATTATAGGTAATTTTCATTAATCACAGTCTTAATTCAATTGTTAACAACTTTTACTGTGTAGGAACACATTTGGGAATTTTTGAATGTAATCAAATACTAAGAGGAGGGTGAATCAGTATCTTCAAAAACCTAAACCTTTTCAGATCATAAACCCTTCAACAATACACTAATTCAAACTCTTAGTAAGATCAACAACTTATTCACATATCAATAACACTTAAACTAATCAACAAAAATGAAAGATAATACACACATGCACAAGATAACACTAGATTTATGGGAAAAACCCAAGAAGGGAAAACCACAGTGAGAGTTAACTAACAATATATAAGCTCATTGCATATAGAATTACAATATAAGGCTCAATATCAATGGAATTGCAGGATAAGGCACACAACCTTAGGGAAAATATAAGACTTGAAGTACTAAGATACACAACCACATGCCAAGATAAAAATTACAAGGACCTAATGAGATTCTTAAAGCAAGATACAATGAAGAATATGGAATTACAACATTTGTCAATAATACACTCTGTTGACCGAGGCATTAAAGCTTATTTCCCTTTTTCTTTTCTTAACTCACTACTTCAATTTATCTTTGCACATCTCCACTCCCACACATCTATCTTACAACTAAAATTTTCTTGCATTTATATCCTTTGCAAGATCTCAAAACATCAATCAAGTTAGCTACAAAGAATAAAAATAACGATTTCAACAAGTCAACCAAAGAAACACTATGCGGTCCTATCTAGAAGATAGAGAGGACCAAAAAAAATATTATTACACCTTCCAATGTGATCCAAAGCAAATCATATGCCAGTGCATATCAACCAAATTTGACAACAAGGAAACATGTAGATGAAACATGTAGCACACAACTAGTCAACCCAAAAAACACACATTCAACTAAAATTACTCAATGTGGTTCTCAACAATATAGGTCAAGATCCAAATGCATCTTAACACAACTTCATATGTTGGCATATACCAAAAAGTACATGGAGCAAGAAAGTTAACAATCCCTATCAATCATATATCCATTAATTTCCCAAAAAATCAACTCAACATAATATATGACACCAAAGAGATCAACTATTGATGTATGGACCATAAAGGGATGTTCCATAAACATCCAAAAACACTTCCAAATAATTATTTCTCAACATAATACCACATAAATCCAATGAAACCCAAACAAAAATAGAATACTTCATCTTAGAAATATAGAAGATACAACCATGAGATAGAACATTAGTAGATCAACTTGCATAGTTACACATAATCACATGAAAATTGAACCGAGACATTGCACAAGAAGTAAGAGCACATCCACCAACCTGTAGGAGTAGAAATATCAATGTAGAGAAATACTGAGTTTTTTCCAGACCAATCAAGATAGCCAAAAAAACTACCAACAAACTACAAATAGTATAAACCTCGTCAGAAACATTGGTGACCTAAAAAGATAGGAGAACAACATCCACATACCATAAATAGTAAATCCCAAAATACAATACCATATCTTTAATATTGGAGGAATGTGAAGCATTCTCTTAAAAAACCTTCATAACAACATCCTAACACAGAACCTTTCACCAACTTGTGGATATTAGAACATTTTTGCAACAACACATACTTCCTCAAAAACAACAAAAGAGAGCATACACCATACTAGAGACCATCTGTAACAACTCTCCACCATCAACATTACTTTGAATCCTCATCTTAATATTCCATCATGATATCATCAACAACTATACTCAATACATCTTTACTTGACATCAAACCATGAACCTCAACAACATCAAAAGCATAACAACTAGCCATGAAAATTAGCAACATCAAAAGCATGAAATCTAACCATGAACTTATCATCGTAAAGTATAAAAAACATACAACTATAGCCACCAATGGTAGTATCACTAATGATAATCAGTGTCAAACAAAAGTATCAAATACATGTGGAACAATCTCCCAAGTGTTGACAACTAGTTCCAACAGACTCACTATGTGTTGACATCAAATACAACCAATGCAAAAATTTCACCAAGTGTTGACATCAAAATAATCTCCTAAAGTGTTGACATCAATGACAACCAATGACAACCAATGCCAACAATCTCCCCCTTTGACATCAGGGAAAAAGGGTAACACACACCTACACATTGAAAATAATAATATATTCTCCCAATTTGATTGATTGCACAACTTGTTCAAACAAATATACATGCTCAACAACTATACATTTTCTTCAAGGTCCCCCTAAGGAGCACATTATTTTTCCTCTTCAAGCATCTCTCCCTTTGATGTACCTTCATTCATTCTTGAAGCAACTAACAACCCCCCCTATCAACAACAACCATTACTAACTCCCCCTAAGAGGAAGCCACCATCAATTTAGGTATAAGAATATATCTTCAATTAATCCCCCTAGATAGATGCACCAATTATGCATCTAGCAAGAAGAACAGGAAATAGCCCCTAACTTCTATCTTTGATACTCAAAAGTATCCTTTGAAATTTCCTTATTAAATATGTCTACAATCTAATCCTTAGTAGGCACATACTCTATTATGACTTCTTGCTATACAACATTCTCCCTTAGAAAGTGATACCAGATAGAAATGTTTCTGGTCCTTGAATGCATCACTAAAATCTTGGAAATGTTAATTTCACTAGTATTATAACACAATGTAGGAATAGGTTCATCATAAACCACCTTTATTTCCTTCAAAACCTACTTCATCCAAAGCACTTGGTTGCAGAAAGGTGCTAAACAATATATTTAGCTTCTACTATGGATAAGAACATTGAGTCCTACTTCTTACTAAACCAAGAGATTAATATATCTCCCAATAAAAATGCACTTCCACTGGTGCTTCTATGATCATAAACACATCCTGCCCAATCAACATCTATATAAGAATTCAAAGAAAATTTATCATCCTTCTTGTACAATAAACCATAATTTGGAGTTTCCTTCAAGTATCTAAATATTCTTTTTATTGCTTTCTCATGAGTTTTCTTAGGATTAGCTTGAAATATGGCCACAAAACATAATACCTACATAATATCAGTTATGGAAGTAGACAAGTACAACAAACCTCCAATCATAGACCTATTAATATTTTGATTAACCTTTAGAGAATCATTAGCCTTTCTCAAATGATAACCAATAACCATAGGGGTACCTACTAGTTTGGAATACTCCATTCCAAACTTTCTCAACATCCCCTTTACATACTTATCCTAGGAAATAAAGACACCACCATCTAGCTAAACAATTTGAAGCCCAAGGAAGAAAGACAACTCACCAATCATATACATCTCAAACCTTTCTACATCTCTTTTGCAAACCTTTTACACATATCATCATCTCCACCAAAGATTATGTCATCAACATATACAACCACAATCAATAACTTGTCTTCTTGAACCTTAATGTAAAGATTAATATTTGTAGTACCTTTTCTTAAATCCTTGTTGAAGTAAGTACTTTTCCAACTGAGCATACCAAGATCTATGAGATTACTTGAGTCCAAAATAGCTTTCTTGAACCTACACACCATATCTAGATCATCTAATAACTAGAAACCATTTGGTTGCTCAATATATACCCCTTCCTCTAGGTCACCATTCAAGAAGGCTGACTTGACATCCATCTGATAGACTTTGAAATTCTTGTGAGTAGTAAAAGAAACAATCATCCTTATTGCCTCCATTATAGATACCAAAGAAAAATTATCCTCAAAATCAATACCTTCAACTTGTGAATAACCTTTGAATTCCAATAAGGCTTTGTTCCTCACAACTTCACAACATTCATTCAACTTAGTTTGGAACACCCACTTTATTCCTATCACATTCTTATCACCTGGTCTAGGAACCAATTCCCATGTCTAATTCGTTTCTATCTAATCCAGTTCCTCTTCCATTGCCTTTATTCAACCATCATTTTTTCTAGCATCAACAAAGTTCTTGGGATCAACCTTTGACAACAAACACAAATTTACTTGCTCACTTAATTTTTCAAATCTTCTCTTGGTCTGCACACCTTCATTCTTGTCTCAAATGATCTGATCTACATATTTTGTTGGAGTCTTGGGTTCCTTCAATGGTTCTGGTTCCTTCTCTTCTTTCTCTTCTTCTTCTTCTTTATTGTAGGGAGATGTATCAGATCTACAAACCTTTGTTTCTTGTGAGATCTCACATAAATATTCATCTACCTTAACATTTGTGCTTTTAATCATCCTTCCCAATCTTCAAGACTTTATTTTAAAGATCAATAGTATATTAAGTTATTAATTCTTTTCAATTGGAGACAATAAATAAACCTTATTAAATCATTAAAATATTTAAAATTGATTATTTTAGACCATCATAATTATTTTAACTCATTTCAAAATAATTTATCTAAAATCCATTAGTTGTGGTAAAATAAATTTTAAGATGTATTCCCTCTTTAACTAATTGAGAATTAAATTTCAACTTGATAAATTCTCAAAAAAAATTATTGGAAAAGAGGAGATTAAATTAAATGAAGAATAGGAAATTAAAAAGGCACAAGAGTGCTTCACAAAGTTATTAAAATGATGATAATTAAACTATAGTAGCTTGAATCTATAGTAGAAAATGAAGCTACAACAACAACTAAAAATGTAAGAGCAACAAATGTAACTACATAAGCAACTAAAAATGCAACTATATCATAAACTATATATGTAACATATTACAGAGATTGATTCCTTTCTACAAAACCATTAAGACAATTTAAAGCATATTGTTGTGGTGGTATGTCATCAATTAGACTATCAATCTCCAATGACTATAAGTAAAGCAAATAAGAAAACAATTTAAATTCCTTGTTGCTCTAAAATTAACAAAGGTTTGCACACATTTATTTATATTTATGTATAAGTTGCACTTGCAACATAAGTATTCTCTTTGTTGCTCTTTTTTTCTCTAGAGGAGAGAAAATCCTACACAAGTTGCATCAAATAAACTGAAGTGGAACCACCTCCAATAAAAAATACTAGGAAATTGGGGAAAATGTATTGAATGTAACAAATATGTTATGGTCACAAGGAGTAACAAATTGATCACTTGAGAAATGCAAAAGAACCCCCATGTTGTTGTAGTAAAAGTAGCCATAAGTTGTGTAAAGGAGGATCTTTGAAACATCCCAGAATAACCTCCCCCAAGATTCCTAACCTCATCACAACCTAGATCTTGTAATTTTAGGCCCAAGCACAATATCAAAAGAATCATGGTCAATTTCCATTAGGTTCCTATGGTTGATCCTCAATTATTTTTATTTCTATTTGAATATTATGTAGCAATTCAATAAGATTTGGGCTTAGTCGAGGCATATTTTTCATAACATGGAGATAAAGGGATAAATTCAAGAACACCATCTAAATTTAAATTTTCAAGGGAAGAAAAGAGTGTGAGAAGACAACCATGCATCAAAATTTCTAGATGAGATGTGACGTGGCAATTTTCCAAGAAGAGCTGATGTACAAGACCGGTTCTAAAAGAATAGAATTGGGAGAGTGGAAAAGAGAGAATGCCACAATTTTCGTACATGAGTACAAAACCAAAAGACATGCTTTATGGACTCTTTCTTGGAGAAGAAAGGATGCATAGGTGGTGAGAAAATGAAAGAGAGATGATCACCAATAAGATGTTTGATGTGAAGCACTTTCCAAGCAAATAATTGGGACTGGGCATCAATTTTTGATTTCTTGATTTGTAGGCTTAACATGTTTGACCATTTATCACTAAGATTGCAAACCTATTTATATTGAGTCTAGATTCCAAGGAGATAATTAGGAGGATTTGTCTATAAATAGCTTTAAGGTGAAGTTTTCAATATTTCACAAGGTGGAACATTTCCAATCTTTTAGAAAATTATCATGGTAGGGGAGGGATAGTAGACAAAATAGTCCAGGGGTTATCAACTATTGAATTTGAATTAGAGGAAACCAACATGAAGGAAGCAATTTGAATTGATCTCTGAGTTGCTGCCATGATAACAAATTAAAATTGATAGGGTCCCAAAGGTCATGAAAAGTTTGAATTACTTATTTGAAAAGGTACTTTCCCTTAATATTTTTAATGGTGATGAGAGGTTTTCCATCTTGCTAGATTAGGTAATTCCACCAAATGGAAGAAGAAGAATCAGGCCATGGCTCATGGACTAATCAAACCAAGTGAAATTTCTAGATGTAATTTTCCAGGTAGACCAGATGGAGTCAAAAGGAGCATACCAATGTGTTTTAAAGAAGGGTGCAAGGAGAAGTTTGTCTTTCCATTTGAAATTAGACCAAGATTGACCAGTAGTGGAAGATTGGATGTAGTACCAAACCATACATTTTCAAGGGGCCTCTCCCTCTAAGTTCCTAACATTCCATTTAGTGTTAAGACATATACCTTATGTATAAGGTTTGATAATTCCTAAGCCTCCTTTACCTCTTGGTTGTATGCAATGTGTCCATGAGGTCATGGGTAGTCCTTTCTTATTTCCCCATTGGTCAAAAAGGAAATTCCTTATCAATTGGGTCAATTGATCATAGTAACTCTTAGAGGGCATCCAACATGAATAGATGTAGACATGGCTAGCCAAGAGAAATTTTTTTTCTACTTGTATTCAACCAGCCATGGATAGAAATTGATTAGTCCAATTCATGAACTTTTTCTTGAGTCTAGCCATGAACCATCTCCACATATCCTTAAGAGAGACCCTAATTACAAATCGAACCACAATGTATCTAGTGATATACCCATGTTTCACTTCATTCTAGTCATTGGGAATCCAATGAGGATGAGGGATAGGATGGTTTATGATAAATTTAGTTTTATGCATGGCTAATTTAGAACTAGAAATAGTGCAAAAGATCTCTAATATATCAAGAGTGTGTGCTACTTCTTTAGCAGAATATTGTATGAACAACATGCTATCATTAGAAAAGTGAAAATTAATGGCTTTAATGTTATGTTGTAGTGATATAACATGGATCAAATTGGTGGAAATTGGATGCTAGAAAAGGTAGCCAAGAGCATCTACAGCTAAGAAAATCAATGATGGAGCAAGAGGGTAGCCTTGAAGAATGGATTTTTTAAAAAGAAATTGGGGGGATAGGGATCCATAAACAACCACCTTGGCATTAGCATCAATAAATATCATTTTAAATTGCTTAAAAAATTTGGGACCAAATCAAAGCCAATTGAGCATTTTGAGGATGAATAGCCAACAAATACGATCATAGGATTTATCAAAGTCTAGTTTAATAATAAGGGAATCTTGTGCAATTTTTTGTGCCCATTCAATAGTTTCTTAAGCAAGAACCAAATTATCAAGGATGAACCTCCCTCCTAGAAAGCCAGTCTATTCAGGTCGGATAGTAACTTATTTAATTCTTCCTACAAGAGATAAATTAGCAATGATCTTGTATGAAGTGTTGAGGAGGGTTATAAGACACCATCTATTAATAGTATCTTCATCCTTACCTTTTGGAATGAGTTTGATTAATACTTGATTAATAATAGGACCCAAAGAGATAGTTTTAAACCCTTCAAGATACACCTTATAAAAAATCTCATGAATATGAGGCCAAAGAGATTGATAAAACTGAATAGGTAGGCCATTTATTCCAGGACTTTTCTCAGTTGCCATGCACATAAGGGCTTCATAAATCTCTTCTATGGAGAGGAGCTGATCAAGGAACTTACTATGTTGAAGGTCTATTTTTTGAGGTATGATGCCAACCATATATTCATCAAGGATAGGCACCAAATCATCAATAACAGATTCATCTAAAAATATTTTTTTGAAGTGTTTAGAGAATGTTTGTAAAGTGGCTTCATGGCTGGTGTGGATGGAGCCATCAATAGATCTAATGGTAGAAATATATTATTTTTTATGCTTATGTTGTAGATAATTAAAGAAAAAAAAATTTCCATGGTCCCCCTCTTTGATCCATTAGAGTTAGGTACACACTTGAACACCCTTTCCTTTATAAGCAACGAATTTTTGAAGGGCATTCTCAACATTGATAAGTAATTGTTGCATGCTAATATTTTATTGTTGTGATGTTAATATGGATCAAGCATGTTCAAATTATCCTCTAAGTTTTTTTAAATCTATGTCACCTAGCAATAGCTTTCCTTCCATAATCCTGAATAAAAGAAGTGCATCTAGCAATGGTTCTCTCCCACTAGTTGATCCACTTATCTTGTTGAGGATTTGGTTTAGAATTCAAAATATAAAATAGACTAGCCAAACACTCCTAGTTCTTGAGATGAGATAAATTTAGCTTAAAATGTAGATCATGAAATAGGGAAGTGTGATTTGAAATATCTTGCATGGTAAAGTGGTGCAGGGGCTCCTAGGTTATCATGCCCAAGAGGGGTAAAAAGTTAATGTTTTGATTTTCTTAAGTTCTTAATATGTAATAAGGTCTAAAAGGACCATTTAAAATGTGTTGGAGTCTATTTTTTGTCACTGGGTGTTAAGTTTGTGTGCAAATGTAAAAGTTTCAAAGTTGTTGAATGTTGTCAAGTTGCAAAAAAGTAACTTTTGCAATTTTTGGTGTCTAGTGGAAGGTGAACAGTTGGAAATTGAAAATTAGTTTGTAACTATTGGGAATTTGATGGAAATTACTTAAAAATTCCTTGTAAGTTCGAAAACCAATTTGGGGTGTGGTTGGAAGTTACAATTTTGAAGTTTAAGTAATAAAATTCCTTTGATTTCTACAAATCTGAACATTGCATCATTTTTCTTTGATGTAGTATGATACTATACAAAATTTTCATGATCTTCACATGATTGGGAGTGATAGAGTATTTTTTTAGCTTTCATTTTCAATTGGTTTGGTTTATTTTCATTAATTTTTATGTAAGTTATGATCAAATTGGTGATTGTCACTTTCATATTTTTTCTGTAACCAACCTATTGCAGCACATGGTATGGATTTGATATTCCATATCTTGATCTTAGAAAAATTTGGATTGAAATAAATGTGAATCTACTTTCCAATTCACTTGGTCTCACCTATTTTTTGTTGAGTTTGGAGAGAGATATTTCAATTTTGGAAAAAAATAGTTCAAAATTGTCATCAACCCTAGACAGGGTAACTAGTGAATTTCAAAATATGATTTATCATGGTTTCCATGGTGGAAAATTATAATTTTTTGTGTGGGAGTCTAAAATTTTGTATATTACCATGCTCCAAAGTTTCATAGTTCCATATTGAGTTTTTCACGTGTTTTGATGATACCCTAGGATCGATTTTTCATGTTTTAGGCTTAATTGGTAGAAGGACAATCCATTTTTGAAGGATTTTGTACAAAGTGACCTACCCTAATTTTGAGATATGTTGTATAAAGCTCAAATGGGTATCTATAAATATGTTTAAATTTTGTAGATCATGTTTGTACTACAATTTATGGCCAAAAAATTAAAATTGTTGCCCCCGTGTTTTAGGCTTTAAAGATTGAAGGCTTGTGAAGAAAAACACATCAAGTGATGTTTTAGGGTTTCAAGATTGGTTGATTTAGTTTGTGTTGAAGTTATCCACCCTTGATCTGCATCAAATTGATATCAAAGCCTAAACATTTGGGAGAAATTTTTATTTTTTTTCGAGTTTATGTGTTGTCTTTTTGCAAGTTGAAGCAAGAACATGGATGTCAAATGACTAGGTAGTGAAGAAAGGAGGAAACCTAGGTGAGGTATCACGAAGACAACAAGAATCAAGGTGAAAGATATTTTATTGAAAAATAAGAATGGAAATGTTGAGAATATTTTTCCGTGGAGATTTACAGAGCAAGGAGGTACTAAGTAAGAAACAAGTGATGAGAAAAGACAAAAGTGAGATGAAGAAGAAAAATAAGAAATATGAACAAATAGAGGTGCAATAAGAGATAATGGATTTGAGACACACCTTGGAAGAAATGGGAAAAAGGATGGAACTTGAGATGTAGTATTTTATGGATGATTAATATGCAGACATTTTGTGTTTGAATGATGAAGATAAAGACATAGATGGTGGTACTAAGGCATATGAATGAGAACTCAAATTTTGGTACCTCGAAGTTAAGAAGATACTTAGTAAAAGATGGTAAAAGAAGAAAAATGATCTAGGGAAAGTTTTAGAGATGAAATACAAGTTGTCAAAGAATTGGAAGACTAGGAAGGGAGAAACAATCTGCACTCAAGTGGACTTGAGTTTTTCTTCCCCTTGGGAGTATGGTGCAGGGGCACCTAGGTTCTCATGCCCAAGAGGGGTAAAAAGTTAATGTTTTGTTTTGTTTAAGTTCTTAATATGTAATAATGTCTAAGAGAACCATTTTAAACCTAGGTGTTAAGTTTGTGTGCAAATGTAAAAGTGTCAAAGTTGTTGAATGTTGTCAAGCTGCAAAAAAATATTTTTTGTAATTTTTGGTGTCTAGTGGAAGGTGAATGGTTGGAAGTTGAAAATTAGTTTGTAAATATTTTAAATTTGATGGAAATTCCTTAAAAAGGTCTTGTAAGTTCAAAGAACAATTTTGGGTGTGGTTGGAAGTTACAATTTTGAATTTTAAGCAATAAAATTCCTTTGTTTTCTACAAATTTGAATGTTACATCACTGTTCTTTGATATAGTATGGTATTGTACAGAATTTTCATGTTCTACAAATGATTGGGTGTGATAGAGGATTGAGTTATATTTCATTTTTTAATTTTTTTTGTTTATTTTTGTTAAGTTTTATGTAAGTTATGATCAAATTGGTGACTACCACTTTCAGATTTTTTTTGTAACTAGCCTTTTGCAACACGTGGTACAGATTTTATATTCCATATCTTGATATTTGACCAATTGGGATTGAAATAAATTTTAATCTAATTTATAATGCACTTAGTCTCATTAATTTTTGTTTATTTTGGAGAGAGATATTGTATTTTTTGCAAAAATAGTTCAAAACTATCATAAACCCTAGGCTAGGTAACTAGTGACTTTCAAAATATGATTTCTCATGGTTTCCATGGTGAATAATTCTAAATTTTTGTGTGGGAGTCTGAAATATTGTATATTACCATGCTAAAAAATTGTAGGGTTCCATATTGAGGTTTTCATGTGTTTTGATGATACCCTAGGTTTGATTTTTCATGTTTTAAGCTTAATTGGTAGAAGGATGGTTCATTTTTGAAGGATTCCATAGAAATTAACCTACCTTAAATTTGAGATATGTTGTATAAATACTAAATGGGTATCTATAACTATGTTTACATTTTATAGATTATTTCTGCAATGGAAGTTATGGCCAAAAAACTCAATTTTTTGCCCCTATGTTTTAGGCTTTAAAGATTGAAGGTTTGTGAGGAAAAACCCATCAAGTGATGTTTTAGGGTTCCAAGATTGATTGATTTAGTTTGTGTTGAAGTTATCCACCCCTTCTCTACATCATAAATCTTGGAAGGTGGTCAAAGAGAGTGGAAGATAAGTCAAGGTAAACGATGTGACCATCACATGATAAAATTGGGTAGTTAGGGGAGATGTAGAAACATTCTAGCCTACTCATCTTGCTGAAGTATCCTTCATGAAAAAATTTCCATGTATACCAAAGAGGCATATGATTTTTTACTTTACCTAAAAGGGAATCATGAATTCCAAGGGAATTGTGTGCTAAGGACCAGGCTTCAAATTTAGATTGGGACAAGCGAAAAAGATTTGTTCCAACTACAATTAGTTGGGTGTTCAACCATGTTGAATTCACCCCCCAAGATCCAATATACATTATTTAGGTATTTATGAATCCAATTCCATAATTAATTTCTCTCATTGGAAGATTTAGGGGCATAAATGTAGCAAAATCTAATGAGAGGGTCTTTAATAAGAACTATGTGCCAAACACAACGATTATTAGGATCAAATCCATTAGCCACATTTTTTTAGTTAGACAAGGAGAAAGGCCTAAAATATCAGCTCCATTACCATCATCACAATTGGTGTGGAAAAAAATATCCCCTTACCAAATAGCAGCAAGTGTAGCATCTAGACGACAAGTGTTGGCTTTCACTTCTTGGAGCATAAGAACATCATGTTGATTTTGTTGAGTAGATTGCTTGACTAGATATTTTTGAGTGAGGATTTTCAAGCCCCACAAAGTCTAAGATTGAATAAGGAAATTCATTGGGATGATTTAGGAAGGGTTTCATCATCCACAAGTAGCACATTGAATTGATTATCCACTGCATAATATTTTAAGGCCATGGAGTGGTCTTGATCTGAGCAATTTTGAGATAAAAAGAGAGTCTAATTTTTAATGGGGCTACTAGGCTAGGAGGGAGGTTTTAACACTTGGAAATAATTTTTACTAGAGTGGGGAGTCTCTTTCAACATTTTGTAAGCTCTATTTCCAACTTCCACCTATTTTCTAGAATCAACCACATCTTTGAAGGATTTGGATTCAAAGGGAGGGGGTGGCTAATGGGGGGGAAATGGAACAAATGGTGAATGGGGTAGAATGGAGGAGGATGAGTTATTTTCAAGGGGGGCTGATTGGGAACAACAACATTCATAGGTTCTTCAACCATTGAAATAGTGTCAGGTTGGGAGTTGGCTAAAGGTGTTTGAGTTGGTCTTTCCTTTCAGAAAGGACAAGATTGAATTAGGTGGCCTTCCCTTTAACAATAGAAGAAGGAATTATATTTGTTAAGATAGGTGATTCATTGGTCAAATTCAAATCTGGGACCAACCAACTTGATAGATTCTGGGAGAGACTGGGTTAGATCCATTCCAACACAAACTCTAGGATGTGCATGTAGTCTAGTCCACTTCTCATAATGTTGTTTCCACTAGATCACCCTCCCTAATTGAGAGGAAATATCTTGCAAAAAGGATGAAATGCAAGGTTAAGGAATGGGAATCCAACCCACATTGGGTATTTTGATTTAGTCCTAGGCTTGAAGGTAACATGTTTGGCTACATATGATCCAAGAACCATATTGCAGAGAAACTTGGATATGGTCTAGGTCCAAAAAGGTGCATGAAACATATCCCCTGCCAAGACCCCTAAATGATTCTATAGTCCATTCCTTTAACTCCCAGTTATTATGGGCCCATTTAATGAAATCTTTCTTAGATGGAATGCCTTTAAGAAAGAAAAGAATAATCATTTTTCTCTATAGTCTGAAATGAATTCAATAACTTCATCAAGTAACTAAAAGGAGATTATCTTACCTTCAGGGAAGGGGTCATGTGATTTTTGGGTTTGCTAGCCTTGGGGGTTAAATGTTTCTTCTTCTAGGTCTGAGTTAAATTCTTGAATTTTAATTTGTAAAAAGAAATAAAATTTTATCTATTAAAATCTCAAAAAGTGACTATAAGGTGTCACTTAAAAGGGGATTCCTAATATCGTAGACCCCCCACTATAAAATTAACCTTTATTAAGTAAAATTTAGATTAGTTTAAATATGATATTTAGGAAAATTAAAAATTTAATATGTTGAGCATTCAATCCCTTGGATGAGATTAAATCTCCACCTTTGGATCTTAGGGTTATAATTGAAGCCCTAATTCATAAGGATGACTTGTTAAAATATTTACTCTCTTCATTTCATCATTTTCATTTGGTTGAAGATATGAAGAGGAGGAATGAAGAAAGAAGTTTATGCAAGTTTTCATGAGGTGCGGTATTTTTTGTTGATGAAGGAATCTATCATGGTTGCAAGTTTCCATTCTTTTTATATTTTTTGTCTCCATTATATCTACATCTATTTCTTCCCTCTTCCATTAAAACTCATTCTTTGAAATTTATGATATATCATATATATATAAAGAAAATTTCTATATTTGCTAAGTTTAAACCCTCATTCTTTACTTTTTTTTCTAGATTCATCTTGTTAGAACTAGAAAAATATCACATTTTTCATTACCATTCACCCACCTATCTCCCATGTACCACATAAATTTGCCACACCTTAATTTCATGATCAATACAAATCGTTGAAATTTGTGTGACAAGATCTATTTTACAATCCTTGTTAACTAATGATCCCATTAATATGGCCTTTGACATATAAGCATCTCTTTGATCATTGTTGAACAAAAGCTTTGAGAGCAATTGGTCCTTATCGGGAAGATCATCTACATGTATTTCCGATTTACAAGTCATAGGCCCTTATTTGAATATTTTTATGCATATTAGGAGGAGATGAATAAAGTTACAGTGATTAAAGGCCCCAAATATAACAGGTGTGCATAATTAGGAAGACAATGCATAACATTTCACCGATGGAAAATTATCAACAAAAATAGGTTGGTCGAAGGGAAATTTTCAAATCACATTGAGCTTGTGCATCACATCGATGGAGACCTCATCGAGAAGAAACATATCCACTTTCACCAATAAAATAGAAGAACCATTGTATCAGATAGACGTGTATGATTGGAGTGGGTTCCTTAGATCTCTCCAACCATGTGGGTTACACCGATGAGAGAAGTTTTCAAGGAAAGACTCATTGACTTATCCCAATGAATGAAGCAGTAGAGGAAATACATTGGGGAGACCAAATACGTCAAAAAGGAATTTTATTCTCTTAGCAATGGTACATGTCAGCTCGATGGTAACATGGAATGGTCACAATTTGTTAGAAAGACACTAGATGATGATCCAAGTGATTTCTAATGGTCTAGACCACCTTGATATTGGGTAAACTTCATAATGATCTCCACAAAATAATAAGAGTTGAAAAGCAAGAGAAAAGGCCATTATACAATATCGGTAAGAATATTAAGTGGTCTTCCTAACTAAATATGAGAACTAAAAGGACACTTCATATCGAAGAGACATTCAGTTATGTCTTAGAAATTAGTTATGATTTATAAACAAAGGTGGCACCAAATAAAGCACATAGATCAGCCTGAGACTGAAGGGGTTTCACCTATGCAATTTTCTTGTATTGCTTTGACATTTTGAAATTCAAAAAACTTGTTGCATTCATTTCTAGTGGTGAACATTAATGGCCACATGAACGATCCTCATATGAATGTCTCTGGTTGAAAAGAAATTGAACCAAAAGAATTTTCAGAAGTTGCAGTGAAGAAGGACGAGAGATCAAATGGGAGTCAAGGAATTCAGTGTGCCCAGAAATACACAATTAAGCATACAAAGTTTCCCTACAATTGATAAATTATAGTTCAATTATGCCACCTTATAAAGAATTAGAATGGAAGGTTCAACTTCTGCAAAAACAAAAAGTAGGAAGCAACAAGGTGAAAGTAGCTAGTCCAAAAGTAAGAAACAAAAAATTGAAATGGGGACGGAGTTAAAAAAAGAAGAACATAAATTAAACTAAGACCTCATTGATCAATTGTTTGGTTCAGGTACAAAAGCTAGAAGGTCTACACAATTGAGGGCTGATGTAGAAAGCTTAGAAGATAAATGCAAACATATAGGTAATGTGTGGACTCCCATTAGGGGATATCAATTGTTCATGTTTCATTATTGTCGAAGAAGTAGATTTGAACTAGTATGCAACCCTTGGAATTTCAATTTGGGAAAGTTGGTTGTTTCCAATGTCTTTGTGAATGTATAGCTCATAAAACTTTTGGCCAAATATTATAACCTAGACCTTAAAGCCATATGCAATCCGCAAGAAGAACCTTTCATACATATATCCAAAACTGTACTTTATGAAGTTTTTATCCTAGATGACACATGTGATCAACCTATAGTGCATGAGGATTTAGAGAAGGAGTACTCAAGATTGGATACTACCTACAAAGGATGGAGGTTATCATTACACAAGCCTATGAAAGATGGAGACCTAGTACCACTTGAAGATAGTGATGGACCTCCCATTCATGTTGATTTGTTCGAGCCCTATCTAAAACATAGTTAGTTCTCAATAGGCCAAATAATGGGAACATAGGCCTCTAAATTCATGTCTATAAGGCCAATGGTGATTGTTGTAGACATACAATGCCACAATTTAAGACCTTTTGATTATGCTTCACACATTTCCAAGGGGATTGACTCAGGGATAATAGCCATCAAGAATGGATCTCCCACAATGCACTTTAAACATTATTCCCTTCTCATGCACATGGTATTGTACTATGGACAAGAGTGCAGAATGTGGCTAGACGAATTGAGAATCACACAATTGTATAAAGAGGATCAACCACTACCAATACAATTATAGACCTCCATATTGGACAGTAGGTTTATCAATTCTAATTATGTTTATTTTGAAGAATAATTTGTCAAGACACTCTATAGGTTTTATGATCACCCTTGTGATTATTCCTTATCTAATGAGATCAAAATATTCTTAAGGCCCAAGGATTTCAATGGACCACCAACTATAGGTCATAATTGGGGTGACTAGTATTGCTATATTGATTCCACTATGATCAGATTTTATGGTTTTGAAGACACACCTTTTCTATTACCCAAAACTATGCCAGCTAGGATTGCATATCTAGAAATTTTTAGGCAATTGGATTATTCCAATGTCATGAACTTGAGTGCATATGAAAAATAGTCATTCATGCCTAGTAAATTGTGTTTTGGTGATTTCACTGTGGTGTCAAAGGAAGGATATGATCTTATTTTAGATAAATTGTCACATTTCAATATGAAGAAGGATACACCAAGGAAGGGATATGATCCTGAAATTTTTATTTATTTTGCAAGGAAAAAATAGAATTTAGGTGGATATGTTCACATACGATATCCTCATGATGATATTATCAGGAACATGGAAGAAGCAAAAGCTGAATTGGCAATTGATAACTATAATAGAGAAATTGAACAAAAGATGAGGGAGATACAAGAAGCATAAATGTTATCCTATGGTAGTGAGGAATATTCTGATGAAAATGAACCCCAAGGCCAAACTGATAAGATCCCCAAGCTAAGGATTAAAAAGTATCAACCTCCAAACAGAGAATAGGAAGTTGGGGAATCATCTGATACAGATACTAGGCAATTGGCTTATAAATATTTTGTCTTAGATGACCTGTTGATTAAGTCTCTTGAATTTAAATATTTTTTGTACAAACAAAAGGGAAAAATAATAAGGGAATCAGTCACAAACATCACACCCAACAATGAAAGCTAGTTGCTTAACACATTGAAGGTGGATGTAGAGAATGAAATGAAGAATATGACTCCAGAGAAAGGAAGAAAATTATTAGAGGAGTTTGGTGTGATGATCTTTCCTGGTTTGGACTTAAATTTTTTTCTTGTTTTTGATAGTTTTTTACATAATAATGGTGCTAAACACTAGCTTAGTCCAAAAGGGGTAACAAAGGTATACACTGGGTCGAGATACAATCCTAAGGAGAGTTCTCTTATGATCCAGGCTCTATACCCCCCACATAAGAAATATATGATTATTGATATTGAGAAGGAATTTGGTCATGTGATGAAATTAAAAGTAGGATAAAATGATCCTATGGTCATAGCTGACATTGGCATAAATGTAGCCAAATTGAACAAGGTTCATATTCAAATGTTGATCAAAGAACGAGATATGTACAAGTTGAATAGTGAAAGAATGCTCAAAGAAAATGATTTCCTGAGAGACAGTCAAGGACATATTCAAAGGATCCACTAGAATGTTAACTCAAGGATAGGGTTCCCAATCAAAGGAAAAAAGTGAGGAATCACATATGAGTAGTAAGCAAATACACACTCAAGTGAGCAAGGCTAGATTTGACACACTTTCTACAATATTCCAAAAGAGGCACACTAACTTGATGATTTGGATGGAAAAATTTTGGGTAACCCACTCCAAGAGTCACACTACCATTCAAGAACATAAAAGGATAAATGACAAGCTTTAGGAAAAACTCCAAGAGATACAACAAAAAATAACTTCTGATACTAGAGCCATTGCAGTTGCTGAAGACCTGATAGAGAAGAAAAATAACTATTATAAGGAACTTCAAGCAGATGCCAAAGAATTTATTGATGCTTCAAAAGAGGGTGTGCTTTCATTATTCAAAGATGATGCAGAACTAAAAAGTTAGAGTGAATGGATGAAAGAGTGTCAACTAATACTGCAGGGAGCCTTGGAAGCAGCTAAGAATGAAGGTCCAACATTAGAAGAGGCATGTGATCATTTGGAGAAGATGATCATTATGGAGATTTCTATGAGGAATGTTGTAGAAGATGTTGATACACATTTGAGTTAGGATTATTTAGATCATACTACACAAATTCATTTGTGGCTCATTAGAGCTTAATTGTTAATGTTTTATTGTTGTTAATTCCAAAAGACACTTATGAAGAGGTATACCCTCTTCAAGATATTGTTATATAAGTTGGACATGTGATGGTTGAATAGTAGGAGTGAAAAGATAAAATAGAGATATGCAAAAGATACTTTCATAATATTTATAATGTAGATTACACTACAATGGACCATGATGCATGTATGAATTTTGGCATAAATCAATAGACCTTTAATTCTATGTGACTCAATATTGGCATTTACTATTTGTTGATTTGAGAAATTATTTGGTTGTCTCCACATTGTTATTTCTCCATTATTTGAATCTATGTATCCAAGTTGTTATTCAATTTCATCAGAAACATTTGTTGTTATTGTGTAATCAAGTTAATTGGTTTCTGTCAAAGAATTAAAATCCTTTTAATTGATTACAATAACTAGGAAGTAAAATTTGGATCAGTAAGAAGAGCCCTGTAATTGATAATATTGTCATACTATCTCCAAGTTGATGTTATCTTGTTATTAAAATTGAGGATATATTTCATTTTTCAATACACATTTGTTGCCATTATGTGATTCTTTTGATTGGTTCCTTTGAGGAAGGATTAAAATCCTTTCAATAAATCATAGCAACCTGATAGGGTTGATTGGATCAATAAGTAGAGTTAGTCAGTCACATTCTTGCACATTTATACAAGGTATAAACAAAATTAAGTGTCGAACAATCAGAAATGTAACCAATAATAGTCACCTGTCATAAAACTTCATTAACTCTGCTTACCCAATAAAGCACTAGTCCACTTCACATTTTCATTAGATCTTACTTATCCACTTTCATATTCTAAATTTCCAATTATCACATTAGGAGTAGGAGTAGTTAACAAGCCATCATATATCCCACATTTTATGCCACTTTGGATAGATCCTGAAGTTCAAATAAGTTACACAATCTGCTTCAACTATCAAGTTCCACCCACCTAGGTTTAGCAGAGCTTGAAGTGCAGGGAGTCATCAACCATATAAGTTAACTCCATTTGTTGGTTCAAAAGCATTGCAAGTATGATCATAGAGCCTAACATCCTCTTATGATTTGTAACTAACATTTTTGAGACCTAACACATGCTTACCTATATAGCCATGGAGGAATATTCTGGGATTACATATTGTTGAGCTCATTGTAAAAGAGAATTATAGATTGAAATGGATTTGTTATTCTCTTACAAATTTATTTTGATATCCCTTATTAATAGTTATTTATATTATTAAAATGAAAATTTTAAATAATCTTTCTTTTCTATTATGTAGCCCTTTTTTCTTTTTGTTGACATGTATTGTTCAATATTCAATTTTTTAAGAAAGAAAATATTTAACAGAAGCTAATTAATGTAGTCAAGAACACATTCAATAAAATTTAATCATTACTATATAAAGAAAGCCAAAAAATTCAAGATGAATTTGAAATAAATTTTCTTCTATTCTCCAACTCTATTTCTACAATGAAAGAAATGCCATTATAACTAAAAAAGTTAAAAAAAAAATAAAAAACCCATAAATTACCTTTTTTGGTAGTTTTTGACAATTATCAATTTTTTGCCATTTTAAGTAATTTTGCATACATATCCCTTCGAACCCAATTTTTTTCCTAAAAAAATCGTAAAACTAAGGTGACATGAATTTTCAACTCACATTCGAAATTGGAACATGATTTATAAGTTATTAAAGAAAATAGTTTTCTAAAAACCCGAAAAAAACACAAAAAGCTGATTTTGAGGGCCAAGATGAAAGAATTTTACCTTAAAAAATGTCGAGATGGCCCCCAACCAAGTTAATCTTTGTTTGAAATCCTATCAACATCTCATAATGAAGCCACTTGTAAAATTTCAGCCCAAATGGACATCCGAGTCAAAAGTTATGATCGTCGGAAGTCCCTGGATCATTCTCCTCTAGTTGAAAAGAACACAACTCCTGCAAGTTCTTGTCTTCAAACTATTGCCACTTGCCTTGATCCAACTTCTTCACTTACCACTCTAGAATCCATGTGCTATCTATTGTTGGTAATTTGTCCCACTGTACCAAATACCTATTGTATTGACCTTGTCAAGTGGATGTAATTTGCTTATCTAGAATTTGTGCAATCTTTTCCTTCTTATGTGGAATTTGATGGTGCCAAGCCACTTCTTGTCCACTTTATTCATCATGATCCTCTCCATGGAATGCATATAAATCAGAAACATTTAACATAAGATAAATATCTAAGTTTTTTGGTAAATTGACGTCATAGGCATTATCTTTGATCTTCTTTGTAATTCTGCAAGGACCAATTTTCATGTACTTCAACTTGTGATTGTAAGGAAAGCGATGGTGCAGAAAACACCTTCCTAATGCAAAATCCTTAGGAGAGAAGTGCAAAAAAAATCATTTAGCCAATTACATACATTGGAGATGCACATTTATAGAACAAAAGGAGTGACAAAATAAAAACAAACACACAGAGATAACATTAGATATACTTGGGAAAACCCTTGTGGGAGAAAAACCCACACACCAAGCAAAGTCACTTTGTGTGAGAACCCCAATCTGAATACCTGCAAAATAATAAGAACAAACACATTAGAATATATAATGCAAGCAAGAACAAGGATTCCCCATGAAATCCATTTACAAAGTTTAATTTAGGAAAATAGATGAATAACACAATGAGAAAACAATAAAATAGAGATTGAATCCTAATTAAACTAGCAAATTCATGATCCCATGGGGGAATTGCTGCCAATTTGATGTGAAAATTGGCCCTTTCCCAATTCCTATGATGCAAGCTTGATGAATGTTGATGAATGATCCACTTTTATGAAGGATGGTGAGTGTTCCAAGCTAAAAACCTGCATAACCTAGCTAAGATTCAATGAAAATGGATGTAATTTGCTAAATATTTGAGCATAGTAAGTTTACTCAAATTGTGGATGATGAAATGAGGAGATTAGACTCTTATTTATAGAATGCCAAGATGGATGAATGTCCAAAATAGAGCAATGTGGGACTAACATTCATCCAATGGAAAGATGCCACTTGTCAACCTATGAGTGGATGGAGGATGTGCAAGTTTTGAGGATTGTGCCAATAAATGTCTATTTTTGAATTTTGAATTTGTTGAAATGACATGCAAGAGGGAAGGAAAGAAGCATTGAATGCCACTTGGCTAAGGAAAAGGAACATGTAGAGAGAGTAAATGCCTTGTTGGATGTACATGTCAACTTGGATTTTGAATTCAAACTTGGAGAATATTCCCAAAGATGCCTTGTTGAGGAAAATAGAGATTTAATAAATCAATTAAATATATTTTCATGTGCAAGTGGTAAAAAGGATGGGACATGATAGGAGATTAAATTAATCCAAGTTAATTAATTTAATGAAGGGGATTAGATGATGTGACCTATTTGACTTAAATTTGTGGATTTATTTAAATCAAATATGAGAGGAATGTGATAAGAGATTAATTAAATAAAGATTTTGATTTATTTAATTAAAAGAGATGATTGTTAGATTAAACTAAATAAGGTTTTAATTTATTTAATTTAATAGATAGACTTTAGAGATTTAATCAAATAAAATTAATTATTTAATTAAATAGGATAATTAGATCAAGATGATGAATTTAATTATCGAGAAGAGGTGACAATTATATAACGGTTTATTTAATTAAGAGAGGAATATTGATGAATTTAATTAGATAGGGCATTTGATTAAATGGTTAGACCAAAGGATGATTCAAATGATGTTAGTAGGATCGGATGCACAATGTCAATTGGTACATTTTACGTGTCTACATTTTTCCTCAAGCAATACACTTGTTGCGTTGGTTCAAAGAATAAATCTTGATTAAAGCCACCATTTTTTAATCTTGCACCTGCGGTGAGAACATGACAATATATTGCCCCTCGAGAGATTGATAAAATTTCAATATTTGGTGATCTCATGAAAAGAGGACAAGGTGCCTCGACAGGTCCAAAAAGGATCCGGAGGCCAAAAAATGTTCTAAACGCCAATAAAACAATGTAAAACAGGCCTCAACTAGACAAAAACAAGTTCAAGGGTCAAAACCCTAGCAAGATAGCGAATTAGGGTGAAAAAAACCCTAATTTTCAAGCTTAAAAGGCTCCGAGGGGTCACTTTCAATTCATTTTCACACACACCATCAGCAACCTTGAGGTTTGAGCTCTGACCTCGATGATACAATGACAACGACAGCTAGATCACATTTGACCGAGCTAGACGTACCAATGGCCACGGCATTAGGGCACGATAAGTGATCCTTACTTGAGCTTTATTTTTACTTTTAGCGTTCATTTATTGCTTTCAAAGTTGGTCCTTCTATAGCGGCACTATATACGCACTCAAAATCAAACTGCGTCCGGCGGTGGTCTTGGAGTTTGAAAACTTCGCTAAGGTCATGGCTTTATTTCCAAAGTGTCGCGGTGATTCTTATGACAAGAGCCTTTTCAAACAATGCGCTTGGAAGGAAAGTGCACCGTGGTGGTGCGCTTTCAGCATTCTATGCCCCAGCATTGTAGTTTGATAAAAATAAAACTATGATGCCTTCACAAATTGTAATGCTGGAGTGGTTTCTTGGACACTTGGCAAAAAAAATTCAAATTTTTTAACATGATGACCCTTCTTGATGCAAGATGTGGCGAGGAAGCTCTATTCCCAAGAGCACATGTTGCGAGATCTGTTATGTTACTTGCGGGACCTAAGCGACAGAGATCAGGATTGACTACAAGACATGGGGTTGTGGTACATAGCCTATGCAATGCCCATTCGCACCCACCTTGGGATGATGTCAGCGCTTGCTGAGAGATGGCACAACGAGACCTCTTCTTTCCACCTTCCCACCGATGAGGCCACCATCACCTTGGAGGACGTTTGGCACATCTTGATATTGTTGATTCATGGTCGACACGTCATTTTTGATATAGATGAGGGGCGGAATTCCTCTCACACAGTCCTCGCCACATAGGACATTGTTATTTGTGAGGGGCAGATCGAGCTTGAGCGTCATAGGGCTTTGGCCACTCCCTTCTGCTTGGTTGTTGCAGTGATTATTTCAAGTCTTGTTGCCCCAAATCGACGAGGTTGGTACTTCAGTCCCAGTTGGGGACTCTGTTGGGAGTGCATGGTGATGTGTGACACGCCTACTCATTTTTCTTGGGGGTCGGTTCTTCTTGCATCATTGTATAGATATCTTCACAAGTACATCTACCTTGATGACAAAGCACTCAGAGCAGGCGTGACACTCCTCCATGTATGGGCGTGGGAGTACATTGTTGTCCTTCGATCACGGATTGTTGCAATTCCGATGGGGACTGATGATCCCCTTGTATGGTGCTATAGAGGTGGTGTGTCTTTCACACACACGGGCGAGCACGGGATTCCCTATTGGAGGAGGGTCCTGGATGAGATGCAGGTGTTCACATGGCGTCCATACCTTGGTCGGCCCGAATGGGCTGATGATGCACATCAGATTTTCTATGCCCACTAGGACCACTTCATGCAGGGGCGAGAGCACATGATGATAGAGGGATATTTTTCCAGGTGAGTGTAGTGCCAATTCAGTGAGCCTCAAGATCAGCTAGACGATGATTATGTGGTCATATTTTCTCACACCATGTCACAAGTTTCATGGGGGTGATACATTCCTGCCTTGGAGGCTGTGGATAGCTTCAAAAATTTGGTGGCTCGGCCATGGGCTTATGATCAGGGGCCTGCAGATCCAGGAGTTACACAGGTATATAGGGAATGGTTCTACCCTCCCCTATGTTTGACAGTTCTAGGAGCAGTTCCTGATTGGCAGAGGGTGAGAGGCAAAGGGGTTGGAGGATGGAGGGATGGTGCACGACAGGACTAGTCAGTCGGGCCTCCAGTTTAGCCAACTCAACCAGTTCGGGGTGACGTGCAGATGCAAGATCAACAACAAGTGTCAAAAGGGGCACCACCATGGGTTGGGGGTGAGGATCAACCTTAGGTACAACCTCCATGAGCACAACCAATAGGGTAGCCAACATGGCAGGTGGATCCCCGAGATACATTGATTGCATAGTTGCAGGACCAGGTGCAGACTTTGACAGGGGAGAGAGATCAGGTGTGGACAGAGAGGGACCAGATCAGGGCCAAGAGGGATCAAGCCATACTACAGAGACAAGTCGCAGGGCTATAGGCAGCCATAGAAATGGGCTAGAAACAACAGTTGGAGAGCATGGCAACCTCCTTCTCTCAGAGCACAATGTCCATTAGGTCTTATAGGGAGGTCATGCGAGAGGCTGATTATTACCGCATGTACTATCATCAGACCGTGCCTAGAGTAGAGTGGGCCCAAGACTACTCTCAGTGGACCAGCCACAGACCAGTAGAGGGTCATGGTGATAGGGGTAAGGGTAGCAAATAGGATGGGTAGACCTTGATCAAGATGATACTTTTTATGCCTTATGGGCTCCTTTTTTATAGCTCGATGGGCCTTTTTGTATTGATTGACATACATGTATAGTGATCTGATTATTTTGTACTATGACAGTTACTTGATGATGATATGTATATATGAGATGATGATTTTGATATGATGCCATGTGATGTGTACCATTTATTTATGCATGTATGGATGATTCTATTTCTATATGTTGTGTAATGATGCTATGGTGTTATATGATGTACTTATGGATACATTTATTTCCGATGATATATGCATTATGTGATGATTATGACTAACTGATCTATATTATGTTGTTGACTTATGATATGCAGATGTATTTATGTGATGTGTAATGATGCTGCAATCTATATGATGATTTGAAATGATATGATATGTAATATGCAATATGAAAAATGATATGGAAATGATCCATGGTATATATGCAAAAATGATGTGAATCATGCTTATATGTGAAATGATTATGGATGGATGTATGCTTTGCATGTAATGGGTTTTTGTGTTTCTATTTATGCCTATAATGATGTGGAATGATTTATGCAATGAAATGCAAAAAAGTGATTTGTGATGCTATTTATGAGATGATATGGATGATTAGTGGACGATATAATGCAATGTAAATGTAATGGTCGTGTTTTATATGATATGTATTGATGATGCAAATGAGATGGTTTTTTAAGATGCTTATAATAACAAATATTTTTATCCTAAACATGTTAAATGACAATGTAATGTATGTGATGCATTTACTGTGATGTACTATATGTAATGATGTTTTATGCCAAATGAACGTAATATGTGAGATGACTTTATAATGTTATGCGAGTATGTATGCAATGGATTATCTATACTCTTATGTACCTATTATGTATGATTATGTAGTAGGTGGTAATGCGAAATGGTTATGAAATGTTTATGCAAATGAATGTTATGCAATGATTTATGTGATAAATGCAATGTGATGCAATGTAATGAGAGAGGGATGTGCTAATCTATGAAGAATGTTTATAATACTGTGTTTATATGATGATGGAAATGTAATGCATATGTTTCCTATATGATATGTTTATGCAATATGCTAATGATTTGTGGATGCAGGATCGATAACGATGATGATAGTGATGATGATCAACTATCATAGTATCTTGTTAGTGTGATGAGCAAGAAGGAATGAAAGAGAAGAAGTCATTTCAACAAGATACAAGATGATGAATATACAAATGATGATTATTACTTGCCAAGGATTTGGGATTTTCAAAGGGCCAATTTTCTTATGTTTGATAAAACATGTGGTACGATGCATCAAGGTATAGAGAACTAGGATGGAATTGTACCTAGTGTGATGGAATTTAACTTGACAAATAGATAGGAGCATTCTTGTTCACACTTGACATACATAAACCTTGCTAGGATGCACTTTAGAAGTTTCAAACACCTCGGACCAAAACATGGAAAGGTATAACCTATCAATGCAATATTCAACAAGTTTCCCAAAACCTCCTCCATACATACCTAACAAAGCAAGTATTCGCCAAGGTTATATTATAAGAATGTCCAACAAGCACAACAGACAAAAGATAATGATCATTGCCCCATTCCTATTTCTCTAAATCCTCTATTCGGATATCATTGAGAGGTCCTTGGAATGAGTGCAATAAGATAAGTCAAAAGATAAAGACAATAAAAAAACAAGTTGATGTTCTTCAATACCGCTAACCAAAAGGGGATGTGTTTTCAAGGATAGGAATCGAAACTATTGCCAAAAGATAATGCCCATTGTAGGAAGGATACATCCTAGGAAATGTTAGTGGATGGCGGCACGTCATTTTTTTTATTCAAGGTGTTCTTTCAAATGATTGATATGGGACCAATTGGATGATAGGTTATTGACACAAAGAGTTGAACCACTTGTTTACATACTGACTTAGACCTAAGACTTGATTTTGAGTTTTCACTTTTAACCTGCCAGACTTGTTTTTGATTATCTTACCAAAGATTGAGGATGATGATTGTTTATTATGAATGATGTTATTGCGGGTGCAAGCAAGATGAGACAAATGGATTTTTTCAAATATTTGGATGTTTTTAGAGTTTTTGCAATGTTTTGAGGCTTTTTTTGGTATTTTTGGAGATTTTCAAATGTTTTGGGGTTTTCTAAGATTTTGACCAAGAGACTAACCTAAAGACCTATCCTAGGGGCCTCAGGGGTTGATCAACAGATTATCCTTTCCTACGTTATACACGCCAAGATCACATAGTTCAACTGACGACTTGACCAATTTATAGATGATGATATACATTATGAAGTGCTAGTTTATTATGATGGACGCCTAAAGGACTGACCTAAGTGTCTCGGGGGATGATCAAAGATCAACCTTGCCTACGTTCAAGGCTCAGAGACCCATAGTTCAACAAGAGGACCTTGTTTTTGAATTTTCGACTGACTTTTTGATCTATTTTGGGATTTTGATATGTTTTGATGTTTTTGGATTTTCTAATATTTTGATTTTTTTAGATTTTCAAATTTTTTGATGTTTTTGGATTTTCTGATTTTAGGACTTTAAGAATATACACAAATATGATCTGATGAGAACATGCCCCAAGCGTGATGCAATAAACTACTCTGATAAAGGCAAGACAAACTAACCTTGAGGATGGGCCGGGTAGTACTAGGAGGGATCATGATAAGAACATAGGACCAAGCTATGATGCAGATGCGAGTGGATGAATGATGGATGGAGATCCAAATGCGATGGATGATGGAAAGTGAAATGGATGGATGATGCAGAACAAGTCATAAATATCTTGGTGGATAGAAAGTGATTATTTACACTAGGCACCTATTTACCAAGTTTTCACCAAGGTACTTGCCCAAAGTGCCACCGAAGTGGTTTTCACTAGAGGATGATTTTTTCTCTTTATTGTTTTTTAATCCTTTTTTTGATTTTTTTTGGATTTTTGGATTTTTGGATTTATTTTTTGTCACCAAGACACCTATTTGCCAGGTTTTCTCCAAAGTAACCATTTCTTCAGGATATTTTCTAATTTTTTGGTTCTATACCTTGAAATATTTAGGCATAAAACTTTTTGAGATGAGAGTTATTCATGGGCTCTTGTAGAGGTTCCCCTTTGGGTGTTTATAACTGATATTCCCCTGACTTGTAACTTGCTATGATAACGAATGGTCCCAACCAATTGGGTTCAAATTTTCCTTTGCTACTTGGGTTTGGGACATTCTTTTGATTCTCTTTTAATACCAATTCTTCAACTTGGAAAGTCCTGATTTTCTTATTATAGCTCCTTTCGAGTCTATTTTGATAGACTTGCAAATGATTCAAAGCATCTATGCATCGTTCATCTAGTAGCTCCAGCTTATTCAATCTTGATACTCGGTACTCTTCATCTGTGATGAGGTTTCGTAGTGATATCCTGAGTGATGGGAGCTCGATCTCGATGGGGAGTACTTCCTCTGATCCGTAGACCAGGGAGAAGGGGGTGGTGTCGGTGGGTGTGCAGATACTAGTTCGATAGGCCTAGAGGGTGGGATTAAGCTGCAAATGCTAGTCATGACCTATGTCATTGACTATTTTCTTGAGGATTTTTAGAATGGTTTTGTTTGTAGCTTCTGCTTGGCCATTGCCTTGGGGATAGTATGAGGTAGAGAAGCGATGTTGGATTTTGAATTTTTTGCACAAGTCACAAACCTCTTGATTCTTAAATGGTGTCCCATTATCTAAGATAATGGCTTGTGGAACACCATAGGGACAAATGAGATAGTTCATGATGAACTTTGAAATCTACTTCCTAGTTATATATGTCATGGTTATGGCTTCCAACCACTTAGTAAAGTACTTTGTTGCCATTATGATGAATTTGTGTCTGTTAGATGAAGTGGGCATGATTTTTCCAATGAGATCGAGTCCCCACTGTGAAAAGGGACATGGTGTGATGATGGGATGAAGTCCTTGAGCTGGAGCATCGATGAGGTCCCCATGCTACTGACATTCTAGACACTTTTTGTCATAGTCATGTGCCTCTCTTTCCATTGTGGGCCAATAATACCCCATTCTCAATAGTTTCTTGGCTATAGTCATTCCACTCAAGTGTGAACCAAATATACTATTATGTACTTCAGTCAGAGCGGTTAATGCCTCCTCAGTGTTTAAGCAGCGTAGTAGAGTTCCTTCTATACTTCTATGATATAGGGTATCTCCTAGGATGACAAATCGAGATGCCTTTTTGACAAAGGTTCATTTTAGGTTTGAGGGTAAGTCAATGGGTATGACTCCTATCCGAAGGTATGTATAAATGTCGTGGTACCAAGGATCACCAGGACCAATGATTTCACAAACGAATTATGATTCTGGTACCTTGAATGTGGGCATAAGAAGCTACTCTATTAGGAATTCATATTTTGGAACATTGTGGGGGATGTCTAGTAAGGATCCAATTGTTGCCATGGCAACTGCTACTCTGTTGTTGGCTCTAGGAATCTGCTCAAATGTAATTTCAATGAAGAATTCTTTGAGAGTCTCCACCAATTTCTTGTATGGAGTGAGCTTGTTATCCTTGGTCTGGTATTCATTGTTCACTTGATTTATTATCAATTGGGAGTCTCTGTATACTTTGAGAGCTATAATGTTCCACTGCACTACGATTCTGAGACCTATGGTTAAAGCCTCATATTCTACAATGTTATTGGTGCAAGGAAATGTCAGTTTGTAGGACCTTGGTATGTAGTCCCCTTGTGGGGTGATAAAGAAGACACCAGCTCCTAATCCTTGCTATGTGTATGAGCCATCAAAGTAGAGTTTCTAGTGGTCAGCTATGTTGAGATAAAAGATAGATTCATCTGGAAACTATAAGATGAGAGGATTATTTAAATAGATTGGTGCTTCTGCAAGTTGATCTACAATGACTTGGACTTTGATTGCTTTTCGCTCCACATATTCAATGTCGTATTCTGAAATTATCATCACCCATTTGGCCATTCTTCCCGTGAGCATTGCTTTTGAAAATAAGTACTTGAGAGGGTCAATTTTGGCGATGAGTTTTATTTTGTGTGCCAACATGTAATGTCTGAATTTTTGTGATGCAAACACTACTACTAGGCATGCTTTCTCGATGAATGAGTAGTTTATCTCATGCCCAACCATTTTTCTACTGATGTAATAGATAGCCCTTTCTATTCCATTTTCGTCATGTTGAACTAGGAGAGCCCCAAGGGCTGTTGCTTTTGCTGATATGTAGAAGATTAATGGTTTTCTTGGGATTGGTGGCATTAAGACTAGTGGTGTCAGTAGATATTCTTTGATTTTATTGAATTCCCCTTCACACTTGGTATCCCATTTGTATGCTACTCCCTTGTGGAGTAGGTGAGAGTATGGGTTTTGTTTGTCCGCCAACTGTGCTATGAATCTTCGAATGGATTGGGAGCCTACCTTGGAGACCCCTCAATTGCTTTAATGTTTTTGGTGCCTCCATTTCAAGGATTTCTTTTACCTTTGTTGGATCTACCTTGATACCTCTCATTGACACTATATATCCTAGCAACTTTCCTAATTGAATGCCGAAGACACACTTCTTTGGGTTTAATCTGACCTTGTACTCTTCTAGCCTGTCAAAAATGGCACTTAGGGTTGATATGTGATCTTTTCTCTTTCTGGACTTGGCTAGAATATCATCAACATAATCTTCAATAGTCTTATGGATCATGTCATGAAAGATTAATTTCATGGCCCTTTGGTATGTTGCTCCTACATTCTTTAAGCTGAATGGCATCATATTCCATCAGTAGGTCCCCCATGGACAAGTGAAAGACCTCTTATGTTGGTCCTCTTTAGCTATCATGATCTGATTGTATCTTGAGAATCCATCCATTAGTGACAACATTTCATGTCCAGTTGTCATATCTACGATCATGTCAATGTTTGGAAGTGGGAAGTCATCTTTCAGACAAGCTTTATTCAAGTCTCTGAAGTCTGTGCAGATTTTGATGCCCCCATTGGGTTTTGAGATAGGTACCAAGTTTGACACCCATTCTAGATAATCTATCGGTCAGATGAATCCCACATCTAATAGCTTTTTTAGCTCCATTTTGACTAATAAGGTGATCTAAGGTTGCATTTTTCAAAGATTTTCTTTAATAGGCTTTGCTTCTAGATATACTGCTAAGTGGTGAACCATGATTTCTAGATCAAGTCCTAGCATGTCAACATAGCTCCATGCGAAGTGTATCTTTATTTCTCTTAGGAAGGCTGCTAGGAGCTCTTGTTCCTCTGATAGTAATGACTCCACATATAATGTGATGTGCAAGGTTTCCTCTATTCCTAGATTGACCAGATTGCACCTTTCTGCCTGAACTGCTAATTTTTCTTGGTGAATAGCTCTAAAAGGAAGATTGAATCCCCCATCCTTGGGTGCCTCAGAGAGGTTTTCACCATTGGATGCATCCTTTCTTTTTATTTTTTCCTGGTCGGAGAGTGCCCCAGTGTGGTTTTCACTTAAGGACTTAGATATTATTCTTAATTTTTCACTTTTGCAGCTGAGGCATTCAGTCGTTTCCCCATAATAGGCATGTGTATCTAGCTCCATTATGAACCCTGGTTTGTGATCCCCACATGGAATGTTATCCCATAGTCCCATGAATTTTGAGAGCACCTCATCATTTTTGAATTTATCAAGAATTGGTGCTCCTCGTTGGTCGTAGTCGATGAGTTGGGGATATACTAGGCGGATTTCATGACTTTGGTGGTCTGATTCATAAGATAGGGTGCTAATCATGCAAAAAGTGGTATCCTCAAATAGCCTAGGTAAGCTGGTCATGGGATCCTCATCATCACTACTACTACAGACATCGGTTATGTCAAATGTGAAGTTATCTATGACACGACTTGTAGATACTAGTAAGCGTAGTTCTGATATGGTTGGCTGAGGAGGATTATTAACTGCTCTAACTGGAGGACCTTAGCCACGTATGGTTATACTCAGAGGGGTACATCCAAGGCCAATCTTTTTTATCGTTCACTTCTCTAGAATGATAGGTATTATAAGCCCATTGTCATTTTTTCCAAGTCTTTGATTTCTGTGATAGCCCATTGCAAACATCATTTGCAAACCCTTGCTTCTGTCATCCATTGGTAAATCAACTACTAGTATTTCATCTTGATATAACATATGATATGGATCTGCCTCAATAACTTCTTGGCCAAGATCTCCCCAACTTGTAAATTTAGGATAGTCTTCAGGAGATGTTTGGGATGTCGAGGCTTCATTTATTTGCAGATGTCCTCATGATTTAGGAGGTTGTGATAACTCTCCTACCAAAAAAGCATTTTTAGGGATCATGTAGTTTCCACAACCGTTATCTTGGATGATGACCTTAATGTCAGAGATAGTGGGGATGGCAGGAGTGCCAGGTGTCTCTATCGCAGAAGTGGATGCGAGAGTGGCGGGATCAATGTATGGTGTAGATGGACCCTAATCATTTTTTGGTACTTGGGGGATTTCATAGTACTTTTCTTCAAGGCTTTTGCAATAGGAGAAGGGTTCAGGATCTCCATGGATGGTAACTTCTTGTCCTGCATGTGTGAATTTAACACATTGATGGAAAGTTGACGCTACTTCCTTCATTGCATGAATCCATGGGTGTCCTAGGAGTATGTTATACTGTATATCAAGGTCTAGGACCTTAAAAGTGGTTTCCATGATAGTATGTCCTACTTGAATAGGGAGTTTTATCATGCCTTGGGATACTCTTTCTTGATCATCATATGCTCTTATTGTGATACCCTTTCCTTTGTCGATAGAATCTTCTAAGATTTTTAATTGTTTGATGAGATTGAGAGAACATATATTCAAGCTCGCACCTCCATCCACCAAGACCCTTTTGACTTTGCTCTTTTGTACTATGAATTATAAGTGGAGTGCACGGTTGTGAGATGATTGAGTGGGGAAATCTTGGTTAGAGAATGCGAGGAGATTTTGCATAATGATATTTTTGACCATAGCTTGGAATTGTTCTGCATCAAGATCTGTGGGGACAGTGGATGAGGCCAGTGCTTCTTCTAGGATTCTCTTATGGGTAGATGATATTTTTAGCAAATCCATGATGGAGATTTGTGTTGGTGTTATTTTGAGCTGCTCAAGGACATTGTATCCATTAGGGACAGATCTAGATGTAGGGACTCTGTTTGGCTGGGATGATCCTATGATGGTAAATTTTCCACCTCTTGTGGTGACTCCACAATCAGCATGGGCACCTTTGATGGTGATGACTATGCAGTATTCATCTAGAGAGGTGATGACAGTTTCATACACATGATTCAGGTTTGTGTGGGTGCCTTTCCCCTTATCGGTGTTATTATTATTCCCTTTATTGCCATGGTTAGGCATTAGATTTGTGTATATCTTAAGGTCTTGGTTTCCTGTAGGTTGTTCCACGTTTATAATTCTTTGATCGATGAGATCTTGAATTATGTTTCTTAGCCTCATACAACTATTTGTGGTAGGCCCTTTGATTTTATGGAAGTCACAAAGTTGATTCTCATTATACCAAGGAGGTTTCACATCTGGTTCTTGGTAATTCTCATAGGTGGGAGCTTTGATGAGTTTTTCATTTATCAGCTTCTTCATGATGAATTCTAGTGGTTCCCCCAGAGTGGTGTATTTTTTCTTGGGATAATTCTTGTTCCGTTGGGGTGGTCCCATTTGATCATTGAGATTGTTAATTGTCGAATTGTTGTTTGGTTGTTGTATTGTCTGATGATTGTTTTGGTGTTGGATTTGGATTCGTGGTGCGGGTGTATTTTGGCAAGGGGCACTGATGACTACTTTGGCATTGACGACACCATCATTAGTAACATTTTTGTTCCTTTCCCACGTGTGAGGTTTATCATTGTAATTGGTAGGTGGGCGTTGTTTTTTTGTTCGGGGTATGAAGTTGATCCTATAGGTTGTGTCATGAGGGCTTGTTTGATGTTGAGCGCCTTGGAGATCAACTGGTCATATGTGGTGATCCCTTGTACCTTGAGATGAAATTCCAAGAGGCCGTCAAGGTTGGATATAATGGTGCAAACTTGTTCCTCGGGCATGGTCCATTTGCTCTGATTGGCCTTGGATCACCATCATTGTAGGAATGAAGCAAATGATTCATTCTTTCCTTGTTTCAGAGCTGAGAGTTCTTTTAGACTGACATCCATTGTGATATTGCATGCGTAGTTTTTAATGAATGCATCTATAATTTCTTGGAATGTTTTGATGCCTATTGGTAAGTGAGAGAACCATTCCATAGCATGGCCAGCCAAACTCCTAGGAAATAGCCACATCAGATAAGTATCGTCATATGCACCTTCCATGCAATGAACTTGGAATTCCCTGATGTGATCTTCAGGGTTTCCCATCCCACAATATTTGTCAAATTTGGGGATCTCAAATCCCTTAGGGAATGGTTTCATCACAAGGCTCCTGTCAAATGGATAGGGACACAAGTTGCTTGGTGTTTTTGTGGTTCGCCCTGATATAAGATTGAGCACTTGTTGCAAGAGCAACCTGATTTGTGTCGTTACGTCATTTTGCAGATCAGGGGGTGGGATGAAGGTGTTTTGGGGTGTTTCAATTGTGGGTTGGATGGGTGGGTTGGTTGGTGTGTTATTTGATGGTATTTGCACATTTTTCTAAGCCAAGTATGCTTGCACTTGTTGTTGTATGAACAACGTTTGTTGTTGATCTTGTTGTTGTTGTGATAGGATTTCTTGTTGTTGTGCTTGTTGTTGTTGAGTTAGGATTTCCTATTGTTGTGCTTGTTGTTGTGCTTGTTGTTGTTCCAACAATGCTTCTTGTTGGACTACCAATTGGGTTGCTTCTTGTTGCTCATGATATTGTTTTATTGCTTGCTGGTATGCTTGTAGTTGTGCTGCTTGTTTTTGTGCAAGAAGTTGTGCTTGTGCTTGTGCTTTTTGTGCTTGATATTGGGCATGTGCCTGAGCTTGAGCTTGTGCTTCCGCTACTTGTGCTTGTGCAACTTGAGTGGCTTGTTGTTGTTATTGTTGCAATAAGGCTTGGGCTTGTGCAGTGTGTTGTGCTTGTTGTGCAATTTGGGCGGTTTGAGCATTTTACGTTGCTTGTGCAGCTTGTTGAGTAGTTATTTGTGTGGATTTTTACTTTTGCACTTGCAAGAATGTCTTTTGATAAGTAACTTGGTGAGCAGCTTGCAATGCCATGCTATATTGACTTGATAAATTGAAGTTTGGTGGTGGTGGGGGTGGTGGTGGATTTGGAATGGCGTTTGTGGTGGTAGTGAGCGGTGATGTCATGTTGGTGATTTGAGTGGTGGATGGTGTTGTTGTGTTGGTGGTTTGAGTGGTGAATGGTGTTGTTGATGTGGTTGGTCCTTGAGAGACCATGCTTTGTGATGTTAGGGGGGTGGTTGATGATGTCGCGATTGCTAGTGTAGTTGTCATTTGTTGTTGCGATATCGATGCCAAGTTTTGAGAATTTGGTGTGATGTTTTGATTGGTGTTTGGAATGTTAGTTTGATTGATATTTGGTAAAGGTGGAAGCCCTAAGCCAAGTAGAGGTGTGGATAATGGTGGTAATGGTGGAAGAGGTGAAAATGTGATGGGTGTGAGTTCTTGAGAAAATGTTGTGGTGTCAAAAATTCCCCTAGGTCCGAACATGTCACCTTCCTCTTGCGAATTTGTGAGGAGAGAAGTTTGAGGTGTTGTGTGGAAGGATGATGATGATGGATCATTAGGATTATGGAAAGTGAGAGGAACATACTTATGTAATGGATTTTGGGGTATATTTTGTTCAAAAATGGTATTTTCCTCTAAGTCTTGATTATTAACAAGTGGGTGTATTTGAATAGAATTAAGAAATGTATTTCCCTTATTGGTATTAGGTTGAGTTGGAGCAAAAGATGCTGTGATTTGTGGAATGTTTTGAGTGATGCTTTGGAATAGGGGTGTAGATGAGATGGGGGGTGTGGATGAAATTAGGGGCATAACCTCCAAAGATGGTTCCACTATAGAGCTCATGTCAAAATCAGAAGGTAATTTGGCCCCTTGCTTTGCTAGTTCAAGCATGTATAGTGAAGGGTTAAGCCTCATCATGATCTTGATGATCTTATGGTTCTCCAGATTTTGGAGCATTTTGGTTATTTGTTCATGTGACACCCCAAAGGTAAGATCTTCTCCTTGGATTTCCTCTTGTGGATTTTGTGATGATGAGATAGTCAAAGGATTGCTTGATTCGACAGGATTCATTTCGGTGTTCGTTTGGCTTAGATCACTTGAAGCAGGTGTTTCTTTTTTAGCTTCCATGTTCTTCTTGTAGTGAGATCTAGTTTGAACCATAAAACAAGGATCAATTTTAAAGAATATGGGAGATGAATCTCTTAATTCTTTTGGATTGATCTTTATTCTATGCACAAAAGAGAAAATTTTAGGATATCTTGAGGATTGAAAGGTGATATAATGATGAAAGAGATGGATGATGTGAATGTTTGATCTTTTGATAAATCTTGAGGGGAATGCTATACTTTTAGGACTTTTGGATATGTTTTGGATTTTGATTTTTTGATTCTTTGGATTGCCCTTGACTTGATCGATTTTGGTTTGCTTTGATTGAACAAATAGACTTTAAGATGTTGGATTATTATCTAAGGGGTATATTTTCTCAAAGGATGATAATTTGAATATGTGTAGGGAGAAGGATGCATCTACCCACTCCTATTCAAACAAGATGATAATTTAGCCAAGCATATGAAGAAGGATGCATATACATATACCCAGCTAAACAAGATGGTTTGATAACTTTGACTAAGTATATGCAAAATGATGCATCTACACATACCTAGCCAAAGATGATTTGGTAAAGATTTCAAGGATTTTGTCTCAAGGATTTGATGATTTTGATTTTTGCCAAAAAGCCTAGCATGAAGGATAATTTCAAGATTTCTCAAAAGGTGATGATGAGATGATTTTTGGTTTGATGTTTTAAGGATGGATGAAAAAATATTTATGATTTTTATCCTAAGATGAGCCTAAAAAAGACACTTTGTTGACCTATACCTCGGTATTGAAGAACATGCAATGCTTCTATAGAACTTTACAACTAAGAAGTGGTTCAATTTGAGCATACATTTCTAGATTTTGAATCAAGGACTTTCGTTTTTGGATTTGACTTCTTGAAAATCGTTAGGTTTCAAAACATGTGAGAGTTCATTTTGTTTATCTTTGCTTAGTGGTTTTATTTTACCACAAACACTTCTTTGATTAGGTTTCCAAACTAGATTCCAATGTCTTAATTTCTTCGAATCCCACAAAGTATGTTCTGTGGAAATTTGATGAATTCAAGGCAAGGGTTACCTATTGCTTAACTTTAGTAGAAAAATTGAGATGTAATCCAAGTGTTAGAAACCTATAAGGATAGAATCCCAAGGGCAAGCAATAAAACTTGAATTGGGTCAATTGTATTTATCTTTTAAAGGGTTTGAAATTTTGATGATGAAGTTTAAGTGTTTGTTTCCAAGATGTTTTCGAACAAGCAAAGCATTTTGTAACCAAGAATAAGTACAAACCTATGGATATGGAAGACAATATTTGTTGAGTCCCCACTTGGACAAGTCCAACTATGCTTATCTTTAGCAAATGGTTAGATGCTTGACCCCACTGGCTCCCCTCCATGGCTCATTAACGTCTCGGTGCAACCAAGCATCAACACCCATGAAACTCCCATGGAATTCTTTCCATTTCTACTAAAAGACCGTAAAAGTTTGGGGCGGCTTCATAACGACTGTCCTTGAACCAACAAATAGATCAAGGATTTTGAAAACTCTAAAACATGGGTTTTAATTAGGAATTTCCATTCGTGGAGATTGACCCATACGGCAAGAGTCCCTTTTTAGATCCAACTCGTCAGAGCCAACCATGTGATATTGGTGTTTATTCCAATACCCACATTTATATCCCGATTGGAAATACTCTTGGCTTTAGAGTGTTACCGGTTGAGTCGTTCCCTTGGGTGAGTACTTTTTCCCCAAGGTAGGCCCTCTAAGATAAACAAAAGCGAGTAAAGACAATATCCGTAACTCGATCAATCTTTGTTTACAACACAAAGAGAGAGAATGTACACAATAATCCTCTACTCACACTCACACAATGTTTTGTTCAATTTTAAACCCAAAATGAAGTGTGGAGTTGATTGCTTTATGTCAACCTAAAGTCACAAAAAAGGCCTTTTGATTCTCAAGATCGCTATAAAGCGCGAGAGAAGTGCATACATCCTTTTTCAATGAAGTTAGTTTAAGTAAGCCATCAAAAAGACAAAGTTGCACTTTTTCATTTTAGAGCCACAAAGCAATTGTAAGTTCTTTTTAAAGCACCAAAGGACAAATGAGAGTTGTTTTGTTCAATTGTTAACCAAAAAACAAAGTCTAGTAAGTTGTAGTCCTAATGTTTGTTTTAGGCCTTTGCAAAAATTGAAAAGGTTCTTTTTAAAATCCCAAATGAAATTAGTATCCTAAGAAAGAATGGACAATAGTTTCCTAAGAGTGTTAAACAAACACTAAAGTGTTTAAAAACACTTTGATTTTGTGAAATACCATCATTATTCTTCTCTTTCTTTTGGTTTTAATTGATCCAACCTACAAGAAAGAAAATCAATCAAATTCTACAAAACATAGAGGTCAAAAAGTAGAAAATAGAGGATAAACTTATCATTTGACAAAAGGCACGTGCTAAAATGAAATTTCAACTTTTTACTCCCTGTCAGTGGTGCAACCCGTGACTATGTCACAGTTTGATTTCTCCAGTGGTGTTGTATAGGGCTGCTTACTAGCCAATGGTGCTTTGTACCCAAACTAGTGAGCTCAAATGCATTTCCCTTTTCATCAGCATCATAGTTTGATTTTTTGAAAATTCTCGTGGGTCAGATTGGTCAAGCGGCACGGTTTGAAATTCAAAATCTTGGGCAGGAAGACTTTAGCATCGTAGTTTGAATTTCAAGTGGTCCTGTATAGCGACGCTGGAGAACTAGCGATGCTGAACAACGATGATGAACCTATAAAGAAAGAAAAACACATGAATTTGATTAAAAAATATATGGTTGAAAGGTGAGATTTCCTTCCTTCTAGCACCAAATGTGAGAACCCCAATCCGAATACCTGCAAAACAATAAGAACAAACAAATTAGAATATAGAATGCAAGCAAGAACAAGGATTCCCCATGAAATCCATTTACAAAGTTTAATTTAGGAAAAGAGATGAAGAACACAATGAGAAAACAATAAAATAGAGATTGAATCCTAATTAAACTAGCAAATTCATGATCCCATGGGGGAATTGCTGCCAATTTGATGTGAAAATTGGCCCTTTCCCAATTCCTATGATGCAAGCTTGATGAATGTTGATGAATGATCCACTTTGATGAAGGATGGTGAGTGTTCCAAGCTAAAAACCTGCATAACCTAGCTAAGATTCAATGAAAATGGATGTAATTTGCTAAATATTTGAGCATAGTAAGTTTACTCAAATTGTGGATGATGAAATGAGGAGATTAGCCTCTTATTTATAGAATTCCAAGATGGATGAATGTCCAAAATAGAGAAATGTGGGACTAACATTCATCCAATGGCAAGATGCCACTTGTCAACCTATGAATGGATGGAGGATGTGCAAGTTTTGAGGATTGTGCCAATAAATGCCTATTTTTGAATTTTGAATTTGTTGAAATGACATGCAAGAGGGAAGGAAAAAGAATTGAATGCCACTTGGCTCAAGGAAAAGGACATGTAAGAGAGAGTAAATTCCTTGTTGGATGTACATGTCAACTTGGATTTTGAATTCAAACTTGGAGAATATTCCCAAAAGATGCCTTGTTGAGGAAAATAGAGATTTAATAAATCAATTAAATCTATTTTCATGTGCATGTGGTAAAAGTTGGAGGGTGGGAGATGATAGGAGATTAAATTAATCCAAGTTAATTAATTTAATGAAGGGGGTTAGATGATGTAATCTATTTGACTTAAATTTGTGGATTTATTTAAATCAAATATGAGAGGAATGTGATAAGACATTGATTAAATAAAGATTTTGATTTATTTAATTAAAAGAGATGATTGTTAGATTAAACTAAATAAGGTTTTAATTTATTTAATTTAATAGATAGAATTTAGAGATTTAATCAAATAAAATAAATTATTTAATTAAATAGGATAATTAGATCAAGATGATTAATTTAATTATTGAGAAGAGGCAACTTAATTAGATAACTGGTTTATTTAATCAAGAGAGGAATATTGATGAATTTAATCAGATAGGGGCATTTGATTAAATGGTTAGATCAAAGGATGATTTAGGATGAAACGATGTTAGTGGTCAGGATCAGATGCACAATATCAATCGGTACATTTTACGTGTCTACACTTTGTATTACAATAAGTCGATTACATACAATGTTATAGACTTCACTCTCAGATGTTAACTCACAATAGCATTATCATCCCCTTGGTCGACCTCTCTCATAGACAACCATTCACCTCACACTCACACTATTACAATGCTCATAGAGCATACAATGGTGAATCAACTGACAACCATTAGGGTTTTATTTAATTTTATTCCTCCACCAACAAGCTTCTTCTATTTTAGGCCGTGCATACCGCCAACAGTACACATCAAGCTGTCCAACATTAAATTTTTAGTTATAGAGAATATTTCCCTTTTTGCACTTTGTCAACCCTTGAGTCAATTCATGCAATAAATGCAAGTATATCGCTAACAAAAAATAAAGCTTTTGACCAATCATTCTTGATTTACAATAGTGATGTAAAATCAACAAATAAAATTGTGCCATGTGTTGCCACATCACTCGTCCAACACCTTTGACTCTAGCACCAAACTTTTAGTTGTTCCTTATGGTCCCCACCATCCATGCAAACTAGTCCCACCATTCATCAAGCATGTCACCTAGTTGGAGAAAACAAAAACTTCACAACCTCTAGTTGGAGGTTAGGATTTTCCCAAAACCCACAACAAGGCAATAGCATTGTTGCCAAGTCAGGAGAAACCCAAACTTCATAACCTCTACTAAAGGTTAAGAATTTTTTGGATGTCAAGACAATAAAGGAGATCGGCTAGTCAGGAAGTTAAGAAACTTCCAAACTCCGTGACAAGGGTTCCAAGGTTAGAGAATGCAGAGATCCCATGACCAACTTGTTGTTGCCAAGTTACAAACTTTTAGAACCCCGCGACTTAGGTTTCAAGGTTCAAGTTTTGGGCAATAGGATGACAATGAAGGCCAAAAAAGGGGGAGATTTTCCAAGTTCTTTAACAGAGGTTGAATCCAACAAGTTGGGACACATTTTCCAACAAGCTCCCACTTGACGAAGACTTACTGGCTTCCTCCAAACTCAAAATTAATGAAGGTCACAGGCCCCAAGGCCCATTGAACTAACACACCGCCTATACTTTTCTGTGTTCACAAGACTTTTCAATGCATCAACAACATTCTCTAGAGTATCCAAATTTTCTAGATTAACCTTTCCATCCTCCATCATATCACAAATGAAATGATACTGTACATCAATGTGCTTCATCCTAGCATGGAAAGTGGGACTTTTCACTAAACAAATAGCACTCTGACTATCATAGAAAATCATAATCTGCTCTGCATTAAACCTAATATCTGAGCATAAATTCCTAAGCCAAATGGCTTCTTTGTAGGCATGTGTTGTTGCCATATACTCCACCTCAATAGTAGATAAAGCAACTATAGCCTACCGCTTACTCATCCAACTCACTGCTCCACCAAATAACATGAAGATGTATCCATTGGTGGATATTCTACTGTAAATGTCCCCTACCCAATCAAAATCCACATACCTATGAATGCTAAGAGATTTCTATGATCCAACTAAGTTTCCATGATAACACAAAGAAAACTCTGAGGTACCCTTCAAGTATCTAAAAACTCTCTTCACAACATCCCAATGTGGCCTTCCTGGATTAGCCATAAACCAACTAAGAACTCCCACTACTTGGGAAATGTCTATCCTAGTACAGACCATTGCATATACTAAACTACCAATAGCACTTGCATACGACACCCTAGTCATGTCCTCCATCTTGGTAGGAGACTTCAGACAGTCTTCAACATATAGCTTTGTTCCCTGCAACACTTTTTCAACAAAGTGCTGAGGTCGGGACATATAAATTTCTTCTTCCAACTCTCCATGAAGAAACAATGTCTTCACATCCATCTAATCAATCTCTAAGTCATACGTAGCTACAAGTGACATAAGAAATTTGATAGATGTCAGCTTAGCTACAAGAGAAAATATTTCTCCATAATCAATTCCCTCCACCTGGGAATAACCTTTCATGACCAACCAAGCTTTATACTTTTCAACACTACCATCTAGACCAATCTTCTTCTTAAATACCCATTTATAGCCAATAGGATTTCTCTCTTTAGGAAAAAGTACCAAATCCTAGGTTTCATTCTTCTTCAATGATGCCATTTCTTAATTCATGGCTTCCAACCAGGAACTTGAGTCAAACATATTAATTTCCTCTTTCATAGTCCTAGGCTCATCAATGCTAGTAATAAAAGCATAGGCACAAGTTGAATCCAACATAGAAAATCCATACCTATCAATTTGATACTTTTCACATGTAGACCTCCTCACAGGTTGAGGCTGAGGTTGTGGTTCTTCTTCTTCAGAACTCTCAGAGCTGCTAGAAATCTCCTCATTTCTGGGTACACTTTGTAGTTCCTCTTTTTCTGGATTTCAAGGAATTTCAACTACATCATTCTTCTTTTCCTTTTTATCTATCTCTAATTATGGACCAGCTATTGAAGGCTTCAGCTCATGAAAGATTACACTTCTTTTGTACAAAACCTTCTCAGTAACAAGATTCCAAAGCTTGTATCCTTTCACACCAAAGCCATAGCCAATGAAGATACATTTGACAATGTTGTTCTCCAACTTTGATCTCTTCTCATTCGACACATATGCATATGCCTCAAAACCAAAGACATGGATATGTCTCAGACAGGGCTTCTTACCAAACCATGCTTCCAAAGGTGTTTTGTCAACAAGAGCCAAACAAGGTGAATGATTTATCAAGTAACATGTTGTAGCCACAACCTCAGCCCAAAACTTCTACTCTAGATTGGAACTGCTCAACATACTTCTCACTCTTTCCATTAGATTCTTGTTTAACCTTTTAGCAACTCCATTCTATTGTGGAGTATAAAGTGTAGTCATCTTCCTTTTAATGCCATGGTCTTTGCATTACCTTTCAAAATTTGTATAACAGAACTCACTGCCATTATCCATCCTCAAGCATTTGATTTTCCTTCTAGTCTGATTTTCTACCAAGTTTTTAAACTCTATAAACTAACTGAACACTTCTGATTTACTCTTAATAAAGTATACAAATACCCTCCTCAAATAATCAACAATAAAAAAAACATAGTATCTAGACTTCAATAACAAAGGAACATTCACTAGACCAAATACATCATAATGAACATAATCTAGTATACCAGAAGATTTATGAGGACTCTAATAAAATGAAACAAAATGTTGCTTTCCATAAATGCAATGTTCACAAAAATAAAACTCAAGGTTACAATCAACAAGCCCTTCAACAATATTTTTATTTTTCAAGGACTTTAATCCTTTCTCACCTATGTGACCGAGTCTATGATGCTGCAACATGGTCTTCTCTACTTGGAGTTTCACCTCTAAGTAATTTGCACCTAGAGGAGCTTCATTCTCCTTCTCTACACAAGTAGCTTTTCTTGACTTTATAGAGGCATTATTACATTGAACAGGATGTGCATCCAGCTTGTACAGAGTGCGTATGTGTGCACCCTTAGCCAACTCCATTGAGCCTCTAGTCATCTTACAACCTCCACTCGACAAAGAAACTTGCATGCCAACATCATTCAACTTACTAACAGAACGTAGGTTACGAGCCAAACCTAGTATGTGCACTATGCCATCAATCCCTTTGATTTTTCCACCAAGGAATTGGATTCTGACTCTTCCATGGCCAATAATTTCTAGAGTTGAATCACTTGCTAGGTAAACCTTTCCACCAGTATATTTTTCATACTTAGTGAACCAATCTTTGTGAGATGTTATGTGAAAAGATGCACCTAATTCAATCAGCCAGACATCATCAAATTCTTGAGTCGACAAGGCTGCAATGAAGGCATATACATCACTCTGAGACGTCGTTGTCCAAAGAGTTATTTTTCCTCTTCTTTTTCTCCTCCTTACAATCCTTTCGGATATGACCAATCTACCCATAGTTCCAACATTTCACCTTGGACTTCTTACCAAGAGACCTTGATCTCCCTTCAAATTTGTATTTAGACTTCTTGTCCTTCTTCTTGCCTCTCTCCTTTGATCTACCCCAATTAACAAGAGCCTCCTTGGCCATCTTAGAAGACTTCCTCTACATTTCTTATGACAACAGTGAGGCAACCACAACTTCCATCTTGAACGTATTTGTTGTACTTCCAATAGCCATTACCAAATGGTCCCAAGTGTCAAGTAAGGAGCATAACAGAAGCATACAATGATCCTCCTCCTCTATCTTCACACCCACATATGCCAACTGAGCAATAATCATATTAAATGAATTCAGATGGTTTGCTACAGATGCACCTTCTTCCATCTTCAAGGAGTACAACTTATTTCTGAGGAATAACTTATTCACCAGAGACTTTCCCTGATAAATGTCACCAAGTTTCTTTCATAATGAAGATGCAGTCTTCTCCTCATGGACGTCTAGGAGTACAAAATCAGATAGAAAAAGTCTTATCAACCCTCTAGCTTTTCTATCTGTGAACTCCCAATATTCTTGCTTCATACTTTGTGGTATAGCTCTATACACAACAATCCAGAGGTCTCTATCCACCAACAAGTCTTCTATTTTGAGTTTCCATAGCTCAAAATTGTCACCATTGAACTTTTCAATTTCTACTCTGCCTGATGTACTTTCCATCTCAAACTATAAAAAAGACAACCAGTTTTTCTTTTGCAAGAATCCCACTGAAACATGATTACCACAAAAAACTAGCCCTACTCACAAGGATAACACAACTGGCCAGGATCTGATACCACTTGTAAGGAAAGAAACTGTGTGGAAAATGCCTTCCTAATGCAAAATCCTTAGGAGAGAAGTGCAAAAAATTCATTTAACTAGTTACATACATTTGAGATACACATTCACAGAACAAAAGGAGAGACAAAATAGAAACACACACATAAAGATAACACTAGATATACATGGGAAAACCCTTACAGGAGAAAAACCCACACACCAAGCAAAGTCACTTTGTATTATAGTAAATTGATTACATACAAAATTACAGACTTCACTCTGAGATGTTAACTCACAGTAGCATTATCATCCCCTTGGTCGACCTATCTCTCATAGACAATCATTCACCTCACACTCGCACTGTTACAATGCTCATAAAGCATACAATGATTAATCGACCAACAACCATTAGGGTTTCATTTAATTTTATTCCTCTTTTTACAAGCTTCTTCCATTTCAGGCTGTGCATACTGCCAACAACACACATCAAGCCGCCCAACATTAAATTTCAATTACAAAGAATATTTCCTTATTTTCCCTCTATCAATCCCCGAGTCAATTCATACAATAAATGCAAGTATATCGCTAATAGAAAATAAAGCTTCTAGCCAATGATTGTTGATTTACAAAAATGATGTAAAATTAACAAATGGAATTGTGCCATGTGTTGACACATCACTCATCCATCACCTTTGACTATAGCACCAAACTATCGTCCATTCCTTGTGGTCCCCACCATCCATGTAGCATCCAATTCACCACCGTACAGCTAACATCACCATCCACATGGACTGGTCCCACCATCCATTAGGCTTGTCACCCAGTCAGATAAAACACAAACTTCACAACCTCTAGTTGAAGGTTAGGATATTCCCAAAACCCGCAACAAGGTGATAGCATTGTCACCAAGTCGGGAGAAACCTAAAATTTGCAACCTCCACTGAAGGTTAGGAATTTCTCGGATGTCATGACAACAAAGGAGATCGGCCAGTCGAGAAGTTAAGAAACTTCCAAACTTTGCGACAAGGGTTCCAAGGTTAGAAAATGCAGCAATCCCACGACTGACTTGTTGTCACCAAGTTACAAAATTTCAGAACCCCGCAACTTAGGTTTCAAGGTTCAAGTTTTGGGCAACAGGCTGATAATGAAGACCAAATGAAGGGGAAAAACACCAAGTTCTTTAATAGAGGTTCAAGCTAGCAAGTTGAGGCACATTTTCCAAAAGTGATATGTTCCTATAGGAAATCTCTCTCTTCTCAAATATACCATCACTAAGTCACCTTCATTGAATACTTGATATCACTTACTCACATCCACAGTAGTCTTATACTTCTCATTACTATCCTACAACTTTTGTCTCACATCTTGTTGCAACTGTTGAAGATTTTTTGCAAATGCTTCCCCATCATCACTAACTCTATCTTTTATAGGTAGCTATACCAAATCTAGAACACCCTTAGGATTCCTACCATACACAATTTGGAAAGGTGATTTACCTGTTGATCTATTTATAGAAATGTTATAGGAAAATTTTTCCTGGGGTAAGGCCAAGTCCCATTGTTTGGGCTTCTCTCCAACAATGCACCTTAACAAATTTCCCAAACTTTGATTGACTACCTCTGTTTTCCCATTTTTTTGAGGATGATAGGTATTTCTAAACTATAACTTGGCCCCCATCTTCTTCCATAAATTCCTCCAAAAATGACTTATAAAATTTGGTATCCCTATTAGACAGAATAGTCTTTGGGACACCATCTAATCAAACAACTTCTGAAAAAAATAGTTCTGCTACCCTCGTTGCATCATTAGTTTTCTTAAAATAAATGAAATGAACCATCTTCAAAAATATATCAACAACTACAAAAATGGAATCATTACCTCGTTGGGTGTGTGGAAGCCCCAATACAAATTCCATGCTCAAATCTATCCATGGTTCGATTAGCATACAGGTTTAGTAAAGTGAAGAATCTATAACAAGGTATAGTCCTTTAGCCACTTGATAGATTTTCCACCTTGTTACATACTTAGTGATGTCCTTCTTCATCTTTTTTAGTAGTATTTGTCTTCTACCAAGGCGATTGTATTATCCTTTCCAAAATTTCTAGCCAACCCACTACTATGGAATTCTCTGATAATATTTTCTCTTATTGAGCCAGCTTGTAGGCATAGTTGTTTCCCTTTAAAGAGATAACCATCCTGCATAAAATATTCACCCTTGATGTGATCCAAGTTACCAGATATTGGAGCTTTTAGTTGTTCTACAGTCTCCCAAAAATCATCATCAAATTCATAAAAAAAAATTATGGCATGAAATCCAATTACTTCAGTTTCCATTATGGTCAATAGTACAACATGCCTACTCAGCACATCTACAACCTAGTCTAATTTTCCAGACTTATGCTTCAGAACAAAAATGTAGCACTGTAATAAAGAGACCCATCTGGCATGCCTACTATTTAACTTTTTTTGTGTGTTCAAGTATCTCAATGCAATATGGTTTGTAAACAACAAAAACTCTTAGGGGACTAGATAAGGCTTCCAATGTCTCAATGCTTGAACAATTGCATAAAATTCCAAATTATAAGTAGAATAATTCTTCCTCACATCATTTAACTTTTCACTAAACAAATCTATAGGTCTACTTGCTTAGCTAAGTAATGTGCATATTCCCACATGTGAGGTATCACATTCTACTTCAAATACCTTATCAAAATTTGGCAGTGCAAGTATAGGGGCTTCAGTTACCTTCTTCAGAAACTTGAAGCTCTCCTCAACATCCTTAGTCCATACAAACTCCCTTCCTTTGATGTAGTATATTATAGGTGCTACAATACTACTAAAATTTTGAATGAACTTTAGATAGAAAGTGGCCAACCAATGAAAACTTCTTACCTCTATTATGCTACTCAAAATAGGCCATTCTAGAATTTCCCTGACCTTTCTTGGATCCATTCTGATGCCATCTTCAAAAATGACAAAGCCTGAAAAGACCAAACTATTTTGCATGAATTTACACTTCTTCAAATTTGCATAGAGCTTCTCCTTCCTCATCACACCCAAGATAATCCTCAACTATTGTAGGTTCTCTTCTTTTCTTTTGCTAAAAACCAAAATTTCATCAAAATAAACTATCACAAACTTACCAATGTAAGATCATAGTACAGTATTCATTAATCTCATAAATGTGTTGGGTGCATTAGATAGCACAAATGGAATAACCATCCACTCATACAAACCATCTCTAGTATTAAAAGTTGTTTTCCACTCATCCCCTTCTTGAATTTGAATCTTGTGATAACCACTTCGTAGATTGATCTTGCTGAAATATTTGGCCCTTGGTAGCACATCCATCATGTCCTCTATAAGAGGGATTGGAAACTAGTACTTGATGGTAATCTTATTAATTTATATGCTATTAGTGCACATCCTCCACATTCCATCCTTCTTTGGGGTTAATAATGTAGGTACAACACAAGGGCTCATGTGCTCTCTAACCACACCTTTTTGATGAGTTATGTTACTTGTTTATTTAGTTTTGCATGTTGTGTTGGATTCATTCTATAAGCTACTTGATTGGGTAGTGTGTGTATGAAAATATGATGTGTAAATGAATTTAAAATTTAGTATTCAAACACACCAATAAGACATTTAATAAAACAGAATATAAAAAGGAGTAAAGAAGTGCAAACTCTATTCTTCTTCCATTGTCGTCCTATTGTCCTCTATCTTTAGTGTTTTTGTCGATTCCAGCTTTGTGTTCTTAGATTTGTAGGCTAGGCTCAACAAACTATCTTCCTAAAGAACGAGATTTGATATGATGTAGATGCAAAAGTAAGCTATGATGATGATTTGAGCTAAGAAACTTGAAATAAACATGATGCTATGATAAATGAACTCTAAATGACTTAAGTGCATGAATTCTAATTAATTGCCTATTATCAATGCTTGGATTCACACAGGTATTTATAGAGTTTTTTGAATGATTTTGATTGGCTGTCTCGATTAACGGTTGTGATAATTCCTGGCAGATCGAATGGTTGAAGAAAGATGAAATTGAAGAGAAGATAGAAGAAACCTTAAAACAAGATTTTTCTATTTTTTATGAAAGAGGAAAAAGAAGAGAAGATAAGAATAAAAGAAAGATTAAAAGCTAATAAATAAATGAATTTAAAAATTCAATTATTTATTTGTGGAGGACATTCAACTTTTCTTAATTAAATAAAATATTTAATTAAGCTTTTAAAAGCAGAAGAAAGGTGGTGATAAGAAAAGAGCTTTAATCATGTTTTATTGAAAAAAGTAGAATATCTCATAATTAAATAAAATATTTAATCATGATATGAGAAGATTTCACAATCAGGTTAAAATACCTAATTTTGATTTAGAAAGAAAGCATAAGATATTTTTAATTAAATAAGATCTATTGAATTAAATCACTTTTATGAAATTAATTAAATGAAACATTTAATTAATTAGAAGAAGAAAATTAAATAGAAGAAAAGGAGGTATTTAAATTTAATTAAATCAAAGATTTAATTTAAATTCAAACAAATGATAATTAATTTAAATAAATAGAATGTATTTATTTAATTAATTAAGTGGACATATGAAAATAATTAAATAAAATAAATTTATTTAATTACGAAAGAAGAATAAGATGAATGAACAATACAATTAAATTAATTAAATTTAATCATATGTAGAGGACTTTAGAAGAAATAATTAAATAATAAATATTTAATTAATTGCCAGGATTATAGACATGACCATTTTTATGCGTATAGATTTTTCCCCTCTTTGAAGTGATGTGTGAAACGCATTGCTTCAAAGAAAAAAATAAAAAAATTTTCCCCTGATATGTTTCTGATTTTTGATATTGATGATGCCCCCTCGGGAGGTAAATCATGGAAGAAGAAGTTGATAGTGACAGGGAAACAGTGATTTAGCTCCCGATAGATGATGTGGTCGATGCTCCAGTGAAAAAGAGGATGAAAAATGGAAAATGCCATTAATGCCCACACTAAAAGGACCCTTATAAGGTAAAAGGGGTAAAATGAAGTGTCATTTTCACCCTGCTGCTATAGTGAAATTTGAGCTCTGAGAGTGACTTGGCGAGATGGTGATCCCCATGCACAGACATAGGTTTGAGCGAGCGTGACGATATCAGAGACAAGCAGCGTATGGACCACCGATGAGTGATTCGAACCATCTATGTTGTCAAATTTTGCTTTTTAGATCGAATTTGAATCGTTTTTAAGTCAGATAAATTTTTTTTAGAACGTTTTAGTGCATCTAGGGCACAGAACTGTGCATTCGATAAATGTTTTCCCACATTTAGGAATTTCCGTAGCGCATCTAGGAATAGGTTAAAAACTAATTTTTTAGCGCATCCGATAGATAGAGTTGCGCATCTAGGGCGAAATCGGCTAGGTAGGTGTTTTAGCGCATCTAGGGCACAAAACTGCACTTTTAGGGTTTGGTCTAAGAATGCTAGAGTTGCACATCGGGTAGTTAAAGTAGCGCATAGGAGATATAGAATAGCGCATATGGGGTTTTAGCGCATATAGGAAACAGTGTAGCACATAGGAGAAAAACTTTAGCGCATACGGGTTTTTAGCGCATATGGGCAACAGAGTTGCGCATTTAGGAAAATTTTCTAAAAAAACTTGTGTGATGAAAAATGATGATGAAAATTGCTTCTTTAGTCAATAGATAGATGAATTGTAGGACCATCATGCTGATAGGATAGAAAATATGATAGAGAATTGATAACGTTGTTTTCCGCGATTGAAAAACAAAGAGTAGATAGCTGATAACTTTGTGACGAACCACAAAGAGTAAAATGATTGATTGATTGATTTGATTTTGATAACTTTGCTTCTCGCGATTGAAAAACAAAGAGTAGATGGGTGATAAATTTGTATTCTACGATAGAAAACAAATAGTAAAAAAATGGAGATAAAAATTTGCATTCATGATTGAAATACAAATAAAAAATGATATGTATGTTGATAAATTTGCTTTCTTGAAAAGAAAAACAAATAGTAAATGAAGATAGAGTAGATTGATTTGACATGCTAATAGATTGATTTGTCATGCTGATTAGATAGATGTAGCACTGGATATGGTTCATTGAATATGTTATGTTGGCTAGATAGATCATGTGATATGAGTCCGATTTGATGTTTTTGTTGTGATGGTCGAACAAAATAGGAGGCTTTTAAAAGCCTCCAGATCAGAGAGCGGTTCCCACTATGTTGGGAGCAGATAGGAGAGTTGACTCCTGCAGAGCTACAGGTGATAGCAGACTGTGGATTGGGACCCTTTTTGGCCATGCCGTGAGGCATTCGGGCCAACAGGGGACTGTTGACGGCCTTGGCCGAGAGATGGCACTCAAAGCATAACACCTTCCACATGCCGACGGGTGAGATGAGTGTGACACCGGAGGATGTGTATCGGATTCTGGGGATTTCGGTTGTTGGATCCCTTGTGGTTTATGACCACAAGGAGATTGGTGGGACCGAGGCGCTGCAGCGGATATGTGGTGATCCTGGTATTTATGGGTACTAGATAGATTGGGATGATTTCAGCAGGTATCCGACTCTGGTACCGGTGTTGGCAGCATTTGTTGGAGGTTTCCTTGGACCAGACCATCAGTCCAAGGGATTCGCCATGGGTTGGGGGAGGATGCTGGAGTGGATGATCACTCAGCCACAGAGATTTGCTTGGGGTAGCTGTGTCCTAGTGGACATGTACCATGATCTTCACCGGATTGTGTATAGAGGATCCACCAACCTGGCGAGTGGAGTTACATTGTTACAGATCTGGGCATGGGAGCACATTGCTGTCAGGAGACCACTTTGTACTAAGGCGAGACCAGCGGGGAGGCCATATGTGTATGCTTATTCTGGTGCAGTTGTCCAGTAGAGGCTAGGCAAGGTAGAGTACTGGTGGCGAGTTTTGGATGATGTGGATGCGGTGATATGGAGGCCCTACATAGACTGCGAGGTATGGGTGACTGATCACCTAGAGATGCTATTTGTGTGTAGACCATGGTACCTGATAGGGAGGATGCCCTTTATTATTGAGAGGTTTCTAGCACTACGGGTTCTGAGATAGTTCGGTTTCATGCAGGGGATGCCCCAGGGCATTGCTCATTATGGGAAGTGTAAGGGGGATGTAGGATGGGGGCCATGCATTCCATACCAGACAGCGTATACCGAGTACACCGCATTACAGCCTGAGGTATGGGCAGACAGGCTAGAGGTATTGGATGCTGGGATGATAGATGACTATGCCCAGTACTTTCACACACATCCATTTCCACGGTTCATAGTGCCAGATGAGGCACAGGCGATCATAGTAGCACCACAGCCAGGAGCAGGGATACAAGGAGGTGTGGCTGGTGGGGAGCAGGCTATGGGAGGAGGAGAGCAGGCTATGGGTGGAGGAGAGGAGGAGGGAGAGGAGAGTGAGGAGAGTGGAGATGGGGAGGAGGAGGACAGCTCAGATGACGGAGATGATGGAGATGACGGGGATGAGCAGAGGCAACAGAGACTAGACAGCCTGGGCAGAGTACAGGTTCCTCGTCGGTCCAGATCCGATGCTAGGCCTCAGACAGTGATTAGGTGACATCCTTATCCCAGCAGGCATAGATAGATGTGTTGCAGGGTCAGGTGTAGACCTTTTAGGGGTAGCAGGCACAGCTTTAGAGTCAGTTAGTGCAGGCTCAGAGCATGATAGTGCAGTTACAGGCATAGCTTGCACAGGCACAAGCTCAGGCACAGGCACAAGCTCAGGCACAGGCACAGGTACAGGTTTAGATGCCTGCCTCGGATCCCCAGGTGGCACAATTGGTAGCAGAGAGGGATGCCTTTAGATGGCAGGCACAGGAGGCTGAGGGTATAGCACAGAGGCTGATGGGTACCGTAGAGAGTACCTCCTTACGAGAGGCCATTGTAGAGGGATTCAAGGCAGCCAAAGAGGCAAAGTATTACAGAGTTCGTTACGAGGAGCTATGCCCTCCTGAGCGGCGAGAGCCATATCCCAAATCGCATAGCAGGATGAGGACCTGATCCCGGACATCGAATCATGGTAGAGAGGTTACAGGGCCTCGACGAGATCCTGATGCGGGTACGAGTGGCAAGCCACCTCCTTCGGGGGCATCCACCAGTTAGCCATTTTTGGGGCTGATTTATTATGTATATTGAGTTTTGATCATGTCTTATGTATGATGTTCTGACCTTGTTAGCTTCATTGGACATTTGGACATTTGTATTATTTTGATGAGCGATGATATGCAGCGGCGATGTTTCTGATGATGTTATGTTTATGCATTTGTGATATGATATAGATGTTATTTATATGCATGTATGATATGAGATGGATTTTATTTATATGTATGTATGATATGAGATGGATTTTGTTATTATTTTTGTGGACTAATTATTATGATGCAGGATGATCTAGTGATTATGATGTGTATGCAATGATTTTGTGATGATGTATGTATATATGTGAGATGTTAATATATTTGTGGATTTTCCATGTATGAAATGCATCGTGATATGGTATATAATGAATGTGGTATGAATAATGAAGAGAAGATAAATGATATGATGATAATGCAATGATGATAAAATGCGAATGGTAATGATATGAGATGATAAAATGATGAAAATGGTAAATGAAAATGGTAATGATGAAATGATTAAATGATAAATGAATGATGAAATGATAAATGATAAATGAAGTGTTTAAATTGTAAATGATATGATGAAATGATAAATGAATAATGAGATGATAAATGATAAATGATAAATGATAAATGAATGATGAAATGATAAATGATAAATGATAAATAAATAATGAAATGATAAATGATAAATGATAAATGAATGATGAAATGATAAATGATAAATGATAAATGATAAATGATAAATGATAAATGATATGATGAAATGATAAATGATGAAATGATAAATGAATAATGAGATGATAAATGATAAATGATAAATGAATGATGAAATGATAAATGCTATGATAATGATAAATGAATAATGATCATGGTAAAATAAGGATGATATTTGATAAAATGAATAAATGACAGGGTAAAATGATGAGTGATAATGATGACAATGAAATGATAATGATAAAGGAATGAAAGAATAAATGAATGATATAACGAATGATAAATAATGATGATGAAGTGAAAAGATGAATGATAAATGGATGATAAGATGATGAATGATGAACGATAATGAAAAACGAGAATGAAATGATAGATGAACGAGTGTAATGAATAAGAATGATGATAATAAGGATAAAGATAATAAATGATAATAATGAACGGATGCAATGAGTCAAATGTCCAAATGTCCTCCACAAAAGCTCAAAACTGTATGACAACCGTTGATGCAATCATTCAGTCTTTCAAAACACCGATGTGAATCCAATATGCAGATATATACAATGATCTAATAAATATGCAACTACATGAAACTAATTAGTTTGTTGAGCCTACTTCAAGCCTTCTTGAATCATCATAGAACATTTTAAAATGTTGGAAGTATGTACAAGCATCAGAGGGGAAATTAGCGCCAATGATGACCAGAGTACAACTTTCATGAATTTTGATATAGCAAGTGAACACAAGCATCGAGGTATAATTGAACCGAGATGACCTAAGCATTGCTGGCATAAACAGACAAAGATTAACCACCGTTCTGATGCAAATGTGGAACTGTCATCGATGATATTGCTGTGACCGTCATGTCCTGTGACATATTTGCATCAGATTGACTGTTAACCTCAAGACAGTAGACAAAGAAAAATCATTCTCGTTCCTTGCCACTCTAGTTCAGTACATCCTTGAGTGTGCTCTAGAGTAATGATATCGAAAATCAAACAACTTTTGGTCAAACATGTAATACTGTTATTTCATGCATTATTCAGATTTTTGGATCATCCAATAGACAAGGATATGATATCTCTCTGAAAAAGTGTTTCACTATCAGATAAAGTTGTTGCATGAGTTTGTTGTTTGTTTGCATGCTCAGATTCTATATCATAGTCTAGCTGTTTTGTTATGCTCTGAAAGTTAAGTTCCCCCAGTTGAGTTTTGCCCCGTTTATTGACACAACTTGCGGAAAGGAATATGTACAAATGCTCAAGCCATGGTAAGATGTTTTAACCCTTTAGGCAGATGGCGATAGGATGATGCGATTAATGACCCTAATATGTGAAAAAGATGTGGAAAAGGGAAGCGTTGAAAAGAAAAAGTGCAAAATAGGAACTAATAGATAGAAAGGTACGGATAGCGTCTGTTTGCTAGATTTTCACCATCCGTATTTATTGCATTTTTCTGATTTCTTTTTGATTTTTTTGTATTTTTTTGTCAATAGACTACCTGTTTGCCAGGTTTTCACCCTATGACATTCTCTTTTGAATTTTTTTGTATTTTTCTGTCAATAGACTACCTGTTTGCCAGGTTTTCACCCTATGACATTCTCTTTTGAATGTTTTTTGTATTTTTTCAGGACTTTTTCTACTGTTTTTGGATTTTTTCAGGACTTTTTCTGCTATTTTTGGATTTCTTCAGGACTTTTTCTACTATTTTTGGATTTCTTCAGGACTTTTTCTGCTGTTTTTTGGATTTTTTTAGGACTTTTTTTGCTGTTTTTGGATTTCTTCGGGACTTTTTTAAACATAATATTTCTTAAGATGCATATTGTTGATGGGTTCATCAAACAGGTCTCCTTCTGGTGTTGATAACTTGTATGCTCCTGAACCGTAGACTGCAATAACCACGTAAGGGCCTAGCCAATTTGGTTCAAATTTTCCTTTCTTTTCTTGGTCTTGTTGATTTTGTGGTTTCTCTTTTAGAACTAGATCCCCCACCTGGAAGGTACGTGACCTTACTTTGTGATTATAGCTATGAGACATCATCTGCTGGTATACCTTCAAATGGTCAGCTGCTCTTTGTCGCTTTTCATCTAGAAGTTCTAACTCTTGCAGTCGGGAAACTCTATAATCATCCTCTGTTATGAGACCTTTCAATGATACTCTTAATGAAGGTATTTCCACCTCTAAAGGCAATATGGCTTCTGCTCCATAGACAAGGGCAAAAGGTGTTGCTCTTGTTGGCGTTTGGACACTAGTTCTGTAAGCCCACAAGGCGGGATTGAGTTGAACATGCCAATCCTTCCCTGAGTTATTGATAGTCTTTTTCAAAATCTTTAGTATAGTTTTGTTTGAGGCCTCTGCTTGGCCATTCCCTTGTGGATAATAAGGCGTGGAATATCTGTGCTGAATATGGAATCTTTCACAAAGTTCATCGACATCCTGATTTTTGAAAGGCCGACCATTATCCGTAATAATGGCATTAGGAATACCATATCGACAAATAATGTAGTTGAGTATGAAGGATGAAATCTGTTTTCCAGTGACTTTAGATAGAGGTACCGCCTCAATCCACTTAGTGAAATATTCAGTTGCTGTGATAATGAATTTATGCCCATTTGAAGAGGAAGGATGAATTTTTCCCACGAGATCTAACCCCCATTGAGAGAATGGCTAGGTGGCTGTAAACGAATGAAGTTCTTGTGTAGGAGCATGAATAAGATTCCCATGAATCTGACATTTTGAGCATGTTTTAACAAAAGTGAATGATTCCCTTTCCATTGTAGGCCAGTAGTAACCCATTCTAATCAATTTCTTGGATAAGGTTAGTCCACTCGAATGAGTACCACAGATGCCCCCATGAAATTCTTGTAAAGCTTTGTCAGATTCGTCACGTTCAATACATCAGAGTAAAGTACCATCAAGACCACGGCGATAAAGGGTATCAGCGATAAGGGTATATCAAGAAGATTGTCGGATAAAGTTACGTTTTTGGTTGTGGGATAAGTCGGGTGGTAAAATGTCATCTTTTAGATAGGTATAAATTTTACCATACCAGGGTGAATCAGATCCTACCAGGTGGCAGATAATTTGGCTTTCAGGTGTGTCATAGGCAGGTGTAAATAATTGTTCCACTAGAAATTCGTAGCGAGTCTGTTTTTCTGGGAGTTGTATTAATGAGGCGATCGTAGCCATAGCGTCAGCTGCTTTGTTGTCAACCCTTGGAATTTGTGTGAATTGAATGTTTACAAAGTACTTTTTGAAGTCATCAATCATCTTCTTGTATGGCAACAACTTGTCATCCTTAGTCTGATAATCATCATTGATTTGGTTGATGACTAACTGTGAGTCACCATAAACTTGTAGCTCGGTAATCCTCCATTCCAATGCTGTCTTTAAACCAGTGATGAGTGCTTCATATTCGGCTATGTTATTGGTGCATGGAAACATTAGCCTATATGACCGAGGAATGGTATGTCCTTTAGGGGTGATAAAGAGAATGCCTGCCCCAATCCATGTTGAGTAAAAGAACCATCGAAGTATAAGGACCATAACTGCTTAGAGTCTGCCGTAAAAACATCAGCGTTTGGGAACTCAATGTGTAGGGGGTGCTCTGTTTGTAGAGGAGCGTCTGCTAGTTGATCCGCAATAACTTGTCTTTGAATGCTTTGCGGTCAACATAGTGGATGTCAAACTCACTCAAAATCATGACCCATTTTGCTAACCTTCCTATTAGTGATGCTTTACTTAGTAGGTATTTGAGTGGATCAATCTTTGAAACCAGATTGATTGTGTGAGTTAGCATGTAATGTTAGAATTTCTGTGAAGCAAAGACTACTGCTAAACAAGCCTTCTCAATGAAAGTGTGGTTAATCTCATGACTTGTTAGTGTTCTGCTAATGTAATAGATTGCACGTTCTTTCCCTTCATGGTCTTCCTGCGCTAATAATGCTCCCAAGGATGTCTCAGTTGCAACAATATACAGGATCAATGGTTTGTCCGGATTTGGTGGAACAAGAACTGGTGGGTTCATCAGGTACTGCTTGATTTTTTGAAATGCCATTTCACACTTGTCATCCCATCTAAAAGGAACATTCTTATGTAGGAGATGTGTGAATGGTAGACTTTTGTCAGCCAATTGTGCAATGAATCTTCTGATGGATTGTAGTCGTCCTTGTATTGACCTCAATTGGTTGATGTTCTTTGGAGGAGGCATCTGCATGATTGCCTGAACTTTAGCAGGATCTACTTCAATTCCCTTTTCTGAAACAATATATCCTAACAACTTTCCGGATGTGACCCCAAAAACACATTTATTAGGATTTAGGTGAACTTTGAATTTCTCCAATCTAGTGAATATTTTAGATAGTATTTCCAAGTGTCCTTTTCTAGTGTGTGATTTTACTAATATGTCATCTACATAATCTTCCATGAATGTGTGCATCATGTCATGAAAGATCATAGTCATAGCTCTTTGATAGGTAGCTCTAGCATTCTTTAAGCCGAAAGGCATGACATTCCAACAATATGTTCCCCACGGACAAGTGAAAGCTGTTTTCTCTTGGTCTTTTGGTGCAATCTTGATTTGGTTGTAACCATAGAAACCATCCATTAATGAATACATGGCATGGCCAGCTGTCAAATCAACTATAGTGTCAATGTTTGGAAGCAGAAAGTCATCCTTTGGACAAGATTTGTTAAGGTCTCTGAAATCAGTGCATATTCTTACATGTTTGTCTAGTTTTGCTACTGGTACAATGTTGGATATCCATTCTGCATAGGCAATTGGTCTTATAAAACCTGCATTAAGGAGCTTTTTGAGTTCTTCTTTAACCAGTAGTGCTACATGAGGATTCATCTTTCTGAGCTTTTGTTTGACTGGTTTAACTCCTGGTTTGATAGATAAATGATGCATAATGAGATCAGGATCAAGGCCTGGCATGTCTGCATATGACCAAGCAAAATTAACTTGATTTTCTTTGAGAAAGTTCATGAATTCTGGGATTTCTTTATCTGTCATTGATTCAGCTAACTGTAAAATCCTTGGATTATCTATAGTTGCAATATTGATTTCCTTTGTAGGCTCGATCAAGATGGGTGATCGCTCATGATAGTGCTTCGGGAGAGTGTCAAGAATCCCATCAGCTGGTGCCTTAAAAAGGTTTTCACCATCTGATACGCTCTTTATTTTATTTTTTGCTTGATCTAGTGCTGCCATATTCTGGTTTTCACCACTAGATCATTTTTCTTTATTTTCATTTTTGCAGCTAGGAGACTTGACACTCTCCTGATTAAAGATTTCATACCGAAAATCACTAGTGGAACAATTATCGATACCTTCGGCGGAAAGGAAGTTTATGATAGCTTCATCATTTGGAAAAATGGGTATATCCATAGGTTCGGTTAGATCCCAGTCAATGAGATCAGGATGGATTAATGGTAGCACGTCATCTGATCGTGTGAAATCGGCGATGGTTAGGGTCAAGACAGAGTTATCGGTAGGATCCGAGGTATGAGGTAGGTCAATGATGGTACTATTCTCCTGGTAGTCTTTTTCGTTAAAATCTGACTCAGTATCACTAGACTCATAGTTGTGTTGTGGTTCAGATTCTTGTGGTTGGGATCCTGAACCGTCTCCTTTGATTAAAGTGGGTGCATACTTGTGTATGACATCTACCTCTTTGTCCCTCCAAAATTCATCATTGTGGATGGTATCCCATTCATATTCAGCAGAATCTGTATCAGAAGTATTTTCTATGACATTCAGGATTGATGCCAAACATGTCTTATCCTTATCGAAACCTTCTTGTAGTGTAAAAACATTACCTTGTAATTGTTTAGATTGGGTAGCATCATAGCCTATTCCAATTTTGTCATATGCAGCAAGCCCTGGGAGATGGATAGGCTCAACTACACCTTCTTTTCTTTTTCCAAGAGGACCATTGTCATATCCCATCTTTTGCATGATGGAATATCCTTTCCCATATTGATCTATTGGTAAGGTGACATTTAGAACTGTTTCTTCTTCATCCTTATAGAGCCAATCCAGAATTGCTATATCCTCAGGATCTCCCATGGGAAACTTTTCTTTGATAAATTGTCCATTGAACTTGGTAGTGGGCTCTGTTTGTATTAGTGCTAATGTTGATGCTGCTGCTATCTATTGTTGTGTAATAGAAGGGTTTCCATGTGATCTAGGAGATGTAGGTAGATTAGCAAGACAAAGGGAATATTCCCCAACTCCACTTTCCTTGAACTGTAGTTTCTTGTCAAAGCTTTTGGCTAATTGGCTGATTTGTGTATCATGCTTAGGAGAAGTATTAGCAAGTGCTTCTCGATTATTTGGAACCAAAGTATCCTGATGAGCTTTGACATTGGCACAAGTTTGGGTGTTGGAATTATCAGCTAGTATAGTGATTTCCTATCCATCATATGGAAACTTAAGACATTGATGGTAAGTGGACGGAACAGCTTGCATTTCATGGATCCAAGGACGACCCAACAGGATGTTGTATGCAAGATCTCGATCTAAAACTTGATAGAAGGTGTTTTTGATAACAGGTCCCACTCTGATTGGTAGCATGATTAAACCTTTAGATGTTCTCTCCTCATCATCATAGGCTTTTATAGTAATCTTCCTTCTAGGATCAATGGAGTTTTCCGCAAATCCTAATGCTTGGACTACCTTCAAGGTACATATATTTAGACCAGCCCCTCCATCTATTAGAACACGTTTAACACGGAACTTATGGATCATGACCTCTAAGTATAATGATGAATTGTGGGGATGAGTCATGGAAACATCGTCTTTGTCTGAAAATGAGAGACACATAGGTGAGGACAAATGTCCTACCATGGCTTGAAATCGGTTCACATCCAAATCCGTGGATACAGTCGTTTCAAAAAGGGCTTTGTCTAAGATTTCCTTATGTGCAGGGGAGATTTTTAGGAGTTCTAAAATGGAGATTTGAGCCGGAGTCTTTCGAAGTTGGTTGACTAAGTCATATTGATGTTGAGGGGAAGTCTCAGTGGATTTTGAAGAGGTGCCTTTCAAGACAACTTTAGCTTGTGCTCTCGTTGTGACATTCACTTGTCCATTATCTACTTTTTCCTTGATTTTTATAACGTTGACTCGCTCATCATCTGTATAGAGGTGACGGATTACATTGTCATCAATTTGATTCACATTTTTGTCAGAAGACTCTCCCTTTTGATAATTTGGTAGAGGATTGCGAAATGCTTGGTGATCTTCATTGGATTTTTGTTGTCCTTCTACTGTGATAATGCCTTTGTCAATTAGATCTTGAATAGCATGTTTCAAAGCTTGACATTGGTTTGTACGATGACCTTTGCACCTATGATAGTCACAAAAATAAGCCTCATTCCATGATGGAGGTTTTACACTAGGTTCATAATTGCGTTGTGGTGGTAACATAAGGACATTCTTTTCCATAACCTCTTTGAAGGAAGATTCCAAGGATTGTCCTAGTGGAGTGAAAGTTCTTCTATTGGAGAAGAATGGAAATCGTTGTGGGTTCGTGTTTGAGGTATTCCCTAAGGTGTTGTTATTTCCTCGATAGTTTTGGTTGTTGACAGTCCCTTGATTGTTGTTCGCTGAAGGGGGGTGATTGTTTCCTAGATTCATGACTGAAGTGACATTGTTGTAATTATTGTTACGAGAAGTGTCTGGGGTGCTCAGAACAAATGGCCTAGTCGTGATATGATTTGCATCTACAACACCATCGTTTACAACGTTCTTGTTGCGGGTCCAAAATTTAGACTTGTCTTGATTGTTGTAATGGTTAGATGAGCTAGGGTTGTCCTTATCAAGTTTTATTGTCCCTCTTTTGACCAAAGCATTTTCGATAGTGATGGCATCCTCAATCAATTTCTCAAAGGAAGTTGGACAATGTAGATTTAAATGATAGCTCATTTCTGAGTTGAGGCTATTGATGAAAGTAACCATTTTCTCCTTTTCAAGAACATGTCGAGGGTACCTAGCGAACATTCTCCTCCATCTTTGAAGAAAGGAGGTGAAAGATTCATCAGGCTTTTGCGAAACTTTGCAAAGATCAATCATGGTGATTTGGTGTTGAATGTTGTAGGCGTATTGTGTTATGAACAAATTGATCAATTCCTCAAATGTTTGAATAGGAGGTGTAATCTTAGATAACCATTCCATAGAATTGACTCCAAGGCTTTGAGGAAATAATCGCAATAAATAAGTATCCTCGTGGGCAAACTCCAATGTCATGTTTTGAAAATCTCTAACGTGGTCAATTGGGTCTGATTTCCCATTATAACGATCAAATTTGGGAATTTCACAGTGTTTAGGAAATGGAATCATGTTGAGACTTCTATCAAAAGGATAAGGACATATGTCATCCAAAGTGTATTTCTTGGTTGTGGTTCCCCCTCGTATTTCTTTGATTGTTCCTTGGATTTTTTTAAGCTCTTGTTCAAAGAGAGCGAATTTAGATGGGGATGGTTCTTCTTCTTTGCTTTTTAATTTCTCAGTATCAAAGTCTTTAGGCAATTTAGCTCCTTGATCTGCTAAGAAAAGAAAGTACTTTTCTTTGTCACGTTGTAGAATCTTTTCAAGAGCTTTAAGAAATTTTGGGTTCTGTTCCGCCTCTCTAAGTTGAAGTTCTTCCTCTTGGTCATCATCACTATCTACGGGAGTTTTGTTCATGTTTTTGTTCTTAAGCAATGAATTTTCCTCTCCATCAGCCATATTGTTGTCACTGAAAAGGGGATTGTGACTCACACTAAAAAGAGGACTATCATGTTCACCTTCTTCTTGAATGTTGTGGGTGGGAGTTTCTTGTTGAGATGTTTCTCCTAGCTTGTTGTGTTGAGATCTTGTAAAAACAGGCATATGTAAGAGATCCTCGGATAAGATCAAAGGTTACTGAAGGATTTGATTAGGATGCGTTGAATATTCAATTGAAGGTTGTGGTATATTCTTAAACTCAAGAGGCTGATCAAGATTGTGACGTTGAGATAATGCTAATCTTTGATAATAAGCTTGGGTAGCCAAAGGTTCTACAGCATAATCATCAGTGAATCCCCTAATGTAGTCTTGGTATCTATGGAGGAATGTATGATAATGGAGCAAGACGTCTCGACTCTTATACAGGAATTCTTTGCGATCTAAAGTCCATTTGTAACTTAAGTTTGTTTTGGGCTTCTTGATTCTATTGAAAACTGATTTCTTGGTGAACTTGGTTGATTTCCACTTTCTCAACATGGGAGTAAAATCTCAGAGATTCAGGTCTGTGTTTGAATTTTGACAGAAACCTAAAAGCGCTATTTTGTTTCCTAAATGCGCTGTAGAAAAAGGTAAATGCGCTGGAGAAAGAGTCAAATGCACTAAAAAATACCTTATATGCACAGAAACAGAGAGCATATGCGTAGCAGAATACCCTAAATGCACCGAAACATAACACAGATGTGCCAGAACAGAGTTTAAATGCACTACAATTTTTTTGAGATGCGCTAAAATAGTTTTCTAAGGACAGTTTTGACCAGTTTTCAGCTGAAATTTATCATATTGGTTTTTGGATGATCCTTTATCTAAATTAATGTTTTTGAAAGCACAACAAACAATCTGATTTAAGTTGATTCGTAACCAAGCACAGAATAAGACAGGCACAACCTAGGTTAGGCCAGGACAATATCCGCTAGACTCCACGTGGGTTTCCCCAACCGCATATCAGTAGCGTGTGAATCCAGAAGCTTGGCTACACGGGCTCCCCCTTACAGTGCACTCTCTTCTCAGGCCAACCAAGCTTCCAACCCCCATGAAACTCCCATGGCGAGCTGATCACCTCTACTATTGACTGCGAAAGTGTGGAAGGCTTCACGCCGACCGGTGCTGGACTAGCAGATAGAAGGTTTTTGGCTTTCTAAACAATGGTATTTAGTTCGGGACCCCCGTTCGAGTGGCCATACATGGGGCAAGAGATTAATCACCATTAAGGTGGCACTCCAACCTAAAGAGGTTAAGCTTAGCAGGGTTTAAGGGAGTACAACTCCGTCCGTATGACACATCCGCACAAGCAACCTTAGGTTTTCCCTTAAGATTTACATTTATATGCTGTCGGGGGTAGCTTGGCCTTAGCTCTGTTGCCAGTTTGAGTCGTCCCTTAAGGTGAGTACTTTTTCCCTTAAGGCAGGCCCAATTTCTAGAGTCAATAACTATTTCTCTTGCACCCAGGATCGCACAAGTGCGCAAGGGGAGAGGATACTTCAATTATTGAGTCAGGGTTACATAGGGAAAAGTGGGTCTGGTTTTCTGATCACCTAGTTTGCACAGGGTGAGAGCATAATCACCTACCACTTTCAAGCATAGTCAATAAGAGTAAACAAGTTCATTTTATGTGCACCAAAATCAAAAGTGATTTACTCTAAGTGAAGATGTTGCTTCACAACAGACATGGGGTTCTTTTTAACTACATGATAAAGGTGTGGTGGCTACCCTAGATTGATTCATTTTAAAACCCAGCAAAAAGAAATAAAAGAAATTCTGTCTGCGGAAGGCGTCAAACTCAGAATCTCAGTTACAACTCAGATGTGAAGCTCTGTCCCCTAGATGAGCAGAAACAGGGACCAGATGCATAACTTTGTTACCTAAATGCGCTAAAACAACATACAAATGCGCCGCTCTGTTACCCAGATGCGCGAAAACAGAACCTAGATGCGCTATTCTAAATGCAATTTTTTTTATTTTTTATTTTATAAATTTTTTTGAAACATATAAAATGCGCTAACTTATTTCCTATATGCGCTAACTAAATTCCTATATGCACTGTAGAAAGTGATGGATGCGCTACTCTGTTTCCCAGATGCGCCGCAGAAATGCCCAGATGCACCAAAACAGTCTTCAAATGAGCCAAAATACCTGTAAAAATAAAATTTTCTGAATCTTCTCGATGTGCTGCCAAATTTCAGAAAACCTATAAGAAAACTTGCAAGAAAAACCTGCAAGAAAGAAGTCTAAAATAGGGGCATAGGCCCCACAGTGGGCGCCATTTAATGTGTGTATGAAAATATGATGTGTAAATGAATTTAAAATGAAGTATTCAAACACACCAATAAGACATTTAATAAAATAGAATATAAAAAGGAGTAAAGAAGTGCAAACTCTATTCTGCTTCCATTATCGTCCTATTGTCCTCTATCTTTAGTGTTTTTGTCGATTCCAGCTTTGTGTTCTCAGATTTGTAGGCTAGGTTCAACAAACTGTCTTCCTAAAGAACGAGATTTGATATGATGTAGATGCAAGAGTAAGCTATGATGATGATTTGAGCTAAGAAACTTGAAATAAACATGATGCTATGATAAATGAACTCTAAATGACTTAAGTGCATGAATTCTAATTAATTGCCTATTATCAATGCTTGGATTCACACAGGTATTTATAGAGTTTTTCGAATGATTTTGATTGGCTGTCTCGATTAATGGTTGTGATAATTCCTGGCAGATCGAATGGTTGAAGAAAGATGAAATTGAAGAGAAGATAGAAGAAACCTAAAAACAAGATTTTTCTATTTTTTATGAAAGAGGAAAAAGAAGAGAAGATAAGAATAAAAGAAAGATTAAAAGCTGATAAATAAATGAATTTAAAAATTCAATTATTTATTTGTGGAGGACATTCAGCTTTTCTTAATTAAATAAAATATTTAATTAAGCTTTTAAAAGCAGAAGAAAGGTGGTGATAAGAAAAGAGCTTTAATCATGTTTTATTGAAAAAAGCAGAATATCTCATAATTAAATAAAATATTTAATCATGATATGAGAAGATTTCACAATCAGGTTAAAATACCTAATTTTGATTTAGCAAGAAAGCATAAGATATTTTTAATTAAATAAGATCTATTTAATTAAATCACTTTTATGAAATTAATTAAATGAAACATTTAATTAATTAGAAGAAGAAAATTAAATAGAAGAAAAGGAGGTATTTAAATTTAATTAAATCAAAGATTTAATTTAAATTCAAACAAATGATAATTAATTTAAATAAATAGAATGTATTTATTTAATTAATTAAGTGGACATATGAAAATAATTAAATAAAATAAATTTATTTAATTACGAAAGAAGAATAAGATGAATGAACAATACAATTAAATTAATTAAATTTAATCATATGTAGAGGACTTTAGAAGAAATAATTAAATAATAAATATTTAATTAATTGCCAGGATTATAGAAATGACCATTTTTATGCGTATACAGGTAGAGTTTCTCCTAGAATCAGATCAATGTGATGTTGAATATCCCTCTTTGGTGGCAAACCATCAAGTAACTCATCAGGCATAACATCAACAAAATCCCCTAATAGCCCTACTACTTCTAGTGGTATTGAAATGTCTTCCACTTCTCTTTTTACTACTAATACATAACACCCTATCACCTTCATTTCTTTGACAAGTTCTCTTTTATACAACATGGTGTCACTTTTCCATTCATCCTTAAGAAGCAAGAGAATCACCTTAGATCCATCCTTTCAAAATGTGTATGTGTTTTTCTCTCCATCATGCATAACTTTTCTATCATACTACCATGGCCTTGCCAAAAATACGTGATAGACATCCATTAGAATGGAATCACACCATATCTCATCCTTATAGATCTTCCCTATGCTAAAATTGATTAAACATATTTTATCAATAATGACTTCATTTCCTTTTTTAAACCATGCAATGAAATAGGGATAGGGATGCTTTTCATAGTGTAAATTCATTTTTTCTATCATTTCCCTAGAGACCATGTTCTCACAACTACCTCCATCAACAATAATTGGCATACCTTTCCACTCGAAGTGCATCTAGTTCTGAAGATATTCATTTGAAGCCATGAATCATCAAAGTTTTTAGCTTGTGATTTCTTCTTCTTTGGAATCATCATTGATCTTCTCATCATGAGGATTTCTCCCACATCTAGTGAAACCTCTAGTTCTTCCCCTTCTGCTTCATTTTCAGCTTGAACTAGGTTCACCCTAGGTTGTCCTCCTTGATTTTTGTCTTGCATGTTATAATTTGAGCATTCAAATGCCATGTGTCCTCCACATCTGAAACACGTGAAAGGCCTTCTTTGGTTTTTCCATCCTCTACCACTGCCATAACCTCTACCTCTCTGAAATCCCCTTCCTCTTTCTTGATTTTGAGAATCTTGCCAAGTGTCTACCTATTTTTCCATTCCCTAGGATGACTCTCCCCTACCATAATTTGAACCTCCTCAAAAGGGGGATGATGTACCACTTTGTTCTCTATTCCTTTGAAGATATTTTTTTGTTATTTCTCTTCAGCCTTTAGAGCCAATTGGTAGGCCTCCTCCATACTATTGACATGATGCATGCTCAACTCATGTTGAATAAATAATTTCAAGCAATTTACATATCTAGCAGCCATTTGTTCATCAGTTTTTTTATGCTCTACACATATAGAAAACTTGTAAAACTCATTTGTATAATCTTCCACATAAGATAAATTCTACTTTAAATTTTGAAAGAGATGAAAAAGGGTTTGTGCATAGTCTATGGGAAAAAACATTTCTCTCAACTTCTCCATTTTATTCCAGCTTTTCATCTTATCCTTTCCTTTCCCTATTCATTCCTTCTGAAGATGATTCCACTAGATCATTTCATGACCCTTCAACTTGGTGCATGCAAATGTTACCTTCTTTTCCTCCTTCATGGATTTCCATTCAAAAAATTTCCCCATGTCATTTAAATATTCTATCAACTATTTTGGTTTAAGACTACCCACATAGTCTAAAACATCAATCTTGATCCCCAATTTTTCCCTTCTAAAGCCCTAAGCATCCTCTCTTCAAAGCCCATTCCCTCTAATTTTTATTCTTCAAGTTCCACATCTCGATCTGCGCCTCCTTGCAAGATTGTATCTTCATTAGAATCATCTCCTCATCTTCTTATTCTTTGATTCACCATTTGGTTTGTAAGTTCTAATTTTCTTTATAGAATTTACATTTCTCTATTCATTTGGGAAAGACCTCCTCTTCCTCTTACTCTCCCAGCCATCTTCCCGCTTTGATACCAAATGATGCAGCCAAGAACACATTCAATAAAATTTAATCATTGTTGAATAAAGAAAGCTAGGAAATTCAAGATGGATTTGAAATAAAATTTCTTCTATTCTCCAACTTTACTACTACAATGAAAGAAATACCATTATATCAAAAAAATTGAAAAAAAACAAAAAACCCAAAAATTAACTTTTTTGGTAGTTTTTGACAATTGTCAGATTTTTTCCATTTTAGGTAATTTTGCATACATATCCCTTTTAACCCAATTTTTCCTAAGAAAATTCCTAAAAGTAAGATGACAAGAATTTTCAACTTACATTCAAAATTGGAAACATGGTTTCTAGGTTATTAAAGAAAATAGTTTTCTAAAAACTCGAAAAAAACATAAAAAGTTGATTTTGAGGGCTAAGATGAAAGAATTTGGCCTCAAAAAAATGTCGAGATGGGCCCCAACTGAGTTACACTCAGTTGAAAATTCTATCAACATTGCATAAGGAAGCCACCTATAAAATTTCAGCCCAAATGGACATCCGAGTCAAAAGTTATGACCGTCAGAAGTCCTTGCATCACTAATAATAAAAAATTGAAATATGGGGAGTGCAACTCCTACAATCTCCATATAGAAGGGACAACTCACATATGGTAGTTTCCTCCTCTTCATAGAGGGGGTCATGGTAGTACAACCTGACTTCCTCTTTAAAAATATATATATAAATTTTATTTATAGAAAGTTTGAACTTTTAAATTTTAAAATATATATATATATATATATATCACATTCAAAATATAAATTGTATTATATTTTATTGTTATGTATATTTAATATATAATATACAATATGTATGAGAGGGTAATTATTTAATATCTCTTTTTTAAAAATTTATAAAAGACACATTTTCTAACTATATATTAATTTTCTTAAATATAATGTCCTATTAAACAATACCTACACATGTTTGAGGCAATTGTAAATAAACTATAATATAGTGATGTTTGTAATTTTCTATTTGCAATGAAAGGAAACATAAAATGTTTGAACAATCCTTTAAACTTCTTTCTTTGGTAAGCAAGGAATGAAAGTTAGTTGTATTAGTTTTTGTTAGAATTGGCTATAGATGCCAAGATCTATGGACCAAATGGAAAGCACAAAAGAGAGAGAATAGAATGTGACAAGAATAAATTGTATTCAATGTCAATGATATGATTTTTATTGTATACAATGAGAGAGACCCCTTGGTTATATAGCCAAGGTGAGAACATAGAAGGGAATAAGATTATGACAAGTGTCATAATGTTATGACATGAGACAACTATGAAAAGCTATCACTCCACCTAAGGTGGAAAAGTGATAATGTGATAATCACCACAAATGGTGGATCACCCACAAAAGGTGGAGATGTAATCACCCCCCCTTAAGTGCAACTTAGGGAGTAGCAGATTATTATGCAAATGACAAAAAGATGCAATGATGGGTCCCGAATACTAGGCCATGTTAGGTACCCATGTACAATGCAAAAGAAATCTCTCACAAATAGAGAAAAGGAGGAAACCCAATGGGACAAAACTCCTCCCCAAAAGAGAGATGAAATACAAAGTAGAAATGCTCTCAATGAAGAATTAGAAGGTAAAAACCCCATGTGAGGAAAAATACCCCCCCCATAAGAGAGAATTAGAAGAGAGACAAGGTATTCCCCCCTCAATGTTGAGTCTCCTGCAATGATGGTAGAAGCTTGACATTGAATGTTGAAGATGATCCAATCTCGCTGAACAAAGTTCCTCCCCTTAGGAAGAAACAAAACCATGGATGTATGCAGGATGTCAAGAAGATGAATGGTGGATGATGTCTCTGAAGCATGCTCAAGTGTCTCCATGTCGATGCTGAAAGTTGTCACACTCCAAATAGGCGTTCTAGGCCACACTACTAAAGAGGACAATCCAACATCTAGTAGAGATGAATGTAGAACATGATCCAAAGAAAAAGATATCCCCTCTAAAGACAAAGAAGCCTCCTCCAAATGCTTTCCAAAAGTATCCACACTCATGTCAATCTGTGAAGGATGATCATGTAGAGAATGAACAAGAGGGTCAAGGTGTTCCCTCACAACAACTAGAGAAGGTGCATCTTCATCAAAGAGAAGATGAATGCTATCAATGATGTCTCCCAAATCTACAAGATGAGACTCCACCAACAAGTCAAAAATACCTTTCATGAAGTCATCCAAAGTAGCCATATCTGGAAGACTATGTATATCTTGCTGCACTGAATCACAAGGAGCCAAAATTGTTGAATCACAAGTATGATCAACTGCAACAGTATATGGAGGAGATGAAATACATGACTCAAGAACTAGATCTGATGTGAGAATTCCCAAGTTCAAGAAGCCAAATGTCTCCTCTGATTCATGGTTCATATGATCAATAGTCGAAGGAACAATGTCACCATCAGAAGCAAATTGAGCAAAGGTATACAATCGAGATGAATGATAAACCACCCAGTAGTAATGATCTCTCTAGTCTCCAAGTCTCAAATGATAACCAAATCAGGAGTGAACTCCACAGTTCTCGCGTAATCTGATAAATGGAAAGAAGATTGTTCATCAAATGAGGAACATACAAGACATCCTGAAAAGTATTGTCCCCAAAACTAATAGATCCCTTTCCTGTTACACTCATGTATGTATTGTTTCCCATCAAGATAGGAGACATAGTACAAGGCTGAAATGAGGAGAATATAGTCTATGAAGATGCCATATAATGTGATGCTCCTAAATCTAGAAGCCATCTCCCTGATCCTGGACCTGAAAGAGCACAAAGAGCTTTTCCTTTACTTCTTGATGTAGATGCTTGACCTTTGTCCTTTTTAGACTGTTTTGAAGTAGAAGGAGAAGAATATTAAAACATTCTATAAGAAAAATCAATGTGATTCTTTTTGAGAAGATGTTTCAACTCATCAATATCCTTCTTATAACAATAGTGTTCTTCATGTCCATCCTTCTTGCAATATGCACAAAAAGGCCTCTCCTTCTTAGATGTTTTCTCTTTTGAAGATGAATCTTTATGTTCTTTGGAATTTGATGCGGATTGTGTGTTCTTCTTAGGCTTGTTCTTTTTCTTTTCTTTGCCACTTGAAGACTTCTCATCCTTTGCAACCAAGGCATGTGATTTTGAAGACTTTGAAGTACCCATTTGAATAAGCTTATCTTGCTCCCTAGTGAGTTGCATAGAAAAATATTCAAAGGAAGGCATCTTAAACTCACTACCAATGGCATTCTTTGTAGCATAGAAAGTAAACACAAACACTGAATATTCAGGTCTTAGCTTTGAAAGAACACTTAAGAACAATTGTGTATCTGATTTCTCAATTTTACAATCCTTCAATTGTGTTCTTAGTGACTTGAATTTGGTGATGAAATCTTGTATGTGGTGAAAATTAAATGGATTGAGACTAATTAATTCATTCTCCAACAAATGTCCTTGAATTTCATTTGTTTTCCCAAATAAGTTTGACAATGCAATCCACATAGCCATAGGTGTATCCAAGTGCTCAATGTGAAACAACAACTCAAGAGAGACATACAAGCATAAATAGCCAATGGCTTCTTCACAAATATTCAACCACTTATTCTTTTTAACTTCATCATCTTTTGGTTCACCATCAAGCCCATGAACTATTTTATACAATCTTTTTACTCTTAACAATTTGTTCAATTCTGATTTCCATTTAGGATAGTTGTAAGGTGTTAGAAGAGGAATTGTAGATGGCTCCATGATGAAACAAGAACACAAATAAAGAGGAATGCAACCAAAATCACAAGAAGAATCCCCCCAAATTCACTCAATCAAAGAACCCCCCCAGCAATATATGAGCTTGACACTTTATGAGTAGTGCATTTACAATTGCCACTTGCCAAAAAAATCGAAGTGGTCTTGATCTTGGTACATGCAAATTGCCAAAATAGGCCACATAATCAAGTAAAATTTTTGGCATAAAATGAGATCAATCTGATCATACCACTGAGAAGTACATGAAAAATCATGCACTTTTAAAAAAACTACAACCAAAAATGTTATCGTAGAAACAAGATATGAGCTCCCGAAGTTCCCAAAATGAGGACTAAGCAACAACACCTATGAAAATCTTAAAATTCTAGAAAAACCAGGCTCCAAAACTAGAAAATGATTGTACCCCTGTGTAGAGCATGAAAAATTAGCCCAAATAAAAAAAAATTACTTGAAAGAAAGAGCCAAAATGAGCAAGTTATGAAGCTTCAAAGTTGGACTGCAAATTCAAAAACTTCATTGGAGAGGGGATGGAATTTTTTTTGAAAAGCGTTGACGCCTTGCTGACATCAACAATATATAGGTTTAAATTTGACACTGGTTTCCTGCCCGTCAACTGAAAATTCACCTATGCTAGAATATTCTGTAACCATAACGGTATATGCATGAGAATATGTTGGTGGCCAGATCTTGGTCGAATCACGAGAATATTCCTTGCACTCACTGGTTGGAATCTTCGTACAAGAATATTCATCCACTATTGAATATTTAGCACCATCATATTTTTTATTATCGGTGGCCACTTTTATGAAGTTCTCAGAATTTTCACCACCACCAATTTGTTTGTTGACATATTTTTATGTTTTTCGGGCCTCTAATTTTTGTAATCGTCGATTTGAAGACTGGCCGAGAAAATCAAATGCCCGTCGACTGGAAATGACGATGGTGGCAGCTAGTGGTGGGGGTGGCAGATATGTCATTCCCAACCTTTGCAGTACTTTATGCAGACTTTGTCTGCTTTTTAATTTTTGATTTTTTAAAACAAAATTTTTACAAATACTTTGTAAAAAACTGTGAAATAATGATTATTTTTTCTTGATTTAAAAAAAAATTCAAATCGCAGAAAATATAATATATATATATATATATATTAAATATCCTACCGATAGTGCAATAATGACGATCTAGGGGTCATATGACTCTTTGGGAAAAATTTTTTGCCTCATCGGACAACTGCTCTAATTTGGATGATTTGACAGTCAATCTTAGGGTTTTTGGCCCTTCTGGATGTGATGGCAGGATTGAATTTGACCCAAATTGTTCCAAAATCATAGCTACCTTCTGGATCTTGGAACCACTCTTCAGCTTCAAACCCTCATAGATTTGGCCTCAAATATGCAATTTGGATGAAACAAAAGGAAAATTTGACTTTCTCAAACCTTCCGGATGCAATGGTGAGCTTAGATTTGCACCAAAAAGCTCTAATTTGAACCTGCAACAAAGAGCCAAAAATGGAACACCCCCAAATCTAGTATCTCTCTTCAGAAAAAGACTCTCCAATGGCACCCAACCCACTCTGATACCATGTTAGAACTGAGATATAGCTCTGATACCATGTTAGAATTGGCTATAGATGCTAAGATCTATGGACCAAATGGAAAGTACAAAAGAGAGAGAATAGAATGTGACAAGAATAAACTGTATTCAATGTTAATGATATGATTTTTGTTGTATACAATGAGAGAAACCCCTTGGTTATATAGCCAAAGTGAGAACATAGAAGGGCATACGATTATGACAAGTTTTGTAATCTTATGAAATGAGACAACTATGAAAAGATAACACTCCACCTAAGGTGGAAAAGTGATAATGTGATAATCACCACAAATGGTGGATCACCCACAAAAGGTGGAGATGTAATCACATGATGTGTCCACAAAAGGTGGATGTGATAAAGTAATAATATGATAAGTCCACCAAAAGAGGAAATTCTCCAACTACCTCCTATGTGGTCCCTAAGTAAACTTAACTAAGGTGTAATTATGACCTAGGACAAGGTGCAACACTTTTAGTTACACCAACAGTTTCCTTAATGCAATATTTTACATTTATAGATTAACATCTTATTCTCCCCTTACTTAATCCTACTTGAGTTAAATTTTAAATCATCATATCCCTTTATAATGAAAAAAGGATTTAATCTAATCTTCCTTTACAAAACATGGAAAATCATTTAAGAAAACTTATTTTAGTCAATGTAGACCCTTTGTATTTTTTCCATTAAAATCACAATACAACATTTACATTTCAATGTCTAACCACAAAGATAAGATAATTTTCATATTTTATGTTTAAAAAAGGTGATAAACTATTTCTCTTTCCTTTTTACAATAATATACAAGTTCCTTAAAGTTTATTTATTACAAACAATACATAGAAACAAAATGAATAGCATGTCAATGAATAAGAACTTGCTCTCCACCCTACCTAAATGGCATCATAGAGCCTCTTAGGGTTCTATGCATTCCCTTGAGCAAAGATAAACCATGATATACCCAAGACCTCTTAGTAGATCCCAACAAGGAAAACTAAAGTATCGTATTCACAAATAACTCACATAGCTTTATGCAGGAGCATCCTTGGTTATAAAGCATTCTTGTATCAACCAGAAACATATTTTTCCCACACTTTAGTCCATAGTTTTCTTAAAAAATTATTTTTCATTTTACCACATTATCATTTCTCAACTCATGGAGTAGGATATAGATTCTACATGAGTTCATCTAAAACATATCCATAGTTTAGGTGATTTGTATTCATTTTTAGAAAGTTATCACTCTAAAAATTTCACTATCAATTCTTAGATGATCACTTAGGGCCTACATGGCTCAGTTTAGTTTTTTGGACCACTTTGAAAGTGTTTAGAGCTTAATGGAACATCATTTAAGGAATCTTAGGTCTAGGGGACCTTTCTTAGAGATCTACAACACATTCCATTTTGATATGGGTTATCTTTTCATGTTCTTGGATGACCTACACATTTGATCTTGCATTAGGGTTTGTAAGCCCTTGAGGCTGATGTAAATTGTAATGGGAGCCATAGATTCATATTTAAGATCATTTGTAATCCATTAGAAGGAAATTATAAATTAAGTAGTTAGTAGTGAGAAGAATGGAATAATTCAAGTTGTCCAAGTTGTTGGACTATAATAAGACCTTGTGCCAATTGTAATATCTTGTAATACCCTTGTAGCAGAACTATGAGCCCTAGTCATTCTGCATGTATGGAATATGATGTATTTAATATTAAAAGTTGGTGAATCTATGATATTTTATGTGTGTTGAACTCTAAGTTGTATGGTTGGATAGTCCTTCTTATACCTTCCATTCGTGACTACACCAAGTGGTATCAGAGCAAGTTTGAGTCCTTTGGGAAAGAAGGAATTCCTTGTGGTGAACTAATTGCTAACCTAAGATAGCCTACAATTATTTTTAACTGAGTGTTGACTATGAGGAAGTTGAGACCTTGTAGTCAAATCATCAAATTGAGGAAATTGCAATGGATCCAAGGGGAATATATTCCTCCAAGAGGAGTGCCTATTATGGAGAATTTTGTGGGATTAATGGATGAAATTTTGGAGATAATGAGATCAATGAGAGTTTGGTTGGATGTTGTAGAAGAAGATAGAAGGAGAGGTCTAAACCCTATACATGTAGAAAAAAGTGATGATGAATTAGATCATGTTGCAAACCAAAATGAAGAAAACATAAAAGAAGAAGAAGACTTAGATTAGGTAAAGATGTTAAGATTTATTTCCAAGATTGGTAAGATACCTTGAATTTAAATTCAAAATTATATGGGAAATTTAAACCCTGGGGAATTGATTAATTGGATCAATGATATGGAAGAATAATTTGAGTATGAAGAAGTTGGAGATCTGAAAAGAGTGATATTTACAAAAACTAAGTTGAAAGGACATATTGCTATTTGGTGGAAAGAAGTTCAATTGGATAGGAATAGAAGGGGAAAGGATAAAGTAAAAAAATAGGATAGGGTCGTGATAAAGTTGAATAAATTCATACTTGCTTATTATGAGCTTGAATATTTAAAAAGATTGTAGAATCTAAGGTAAAAGGAGAAGTCTATGAAGGAATATACTGAATAATTTTACTAGATGATCATTAGGGCTAGACATAGTGAAGCAAGAAAAGATAAGGTTGCACAGTACATCAATGGACTAAGGAAAAACATCCAAGCGGAGTTGAGCCTAGTAAAGATGACAAAAGTTAAGGAAGAATACCAATTTTCTTTGAAGGTAGACGAAACATTGAACAAGAAGTTTGAAAAAAGATAGAGAAGCACAAGAGGAAGATTCTAGAGGAGTAGTCCACAATCAAAAGAGAGAATACCATATGTGGAGAAAAACAAGGATGGAAAGCCCTACCATAGTGTAGAGAAAGACAATAATTCATACCACGGAGGAAGAGAGGATGGAAATTTCTACCACAATGAAAATAATTGATATAAGAGAGATGAAGGAATATCTAAGAAGATTCCATTTAGAGGAACTTGTTTCAAGTGTGGGGTTGAAGGACAGAAAGCATTTGAATATCATCAAGGAAATGTCAGTAAGAGGAATGAGCATACTGGAAGAAAAATTTATTTGAATGAAGAACCTATTAGATCCCCTAGTTTGGCTGGGAAACTAGAGAAAGAAAAGTCATTAGTCATAAGAAGAGCTTTGATGCATGAAGAAGTGATTGAGGAACCACCAAAAAGGAAGAATTTATTTAGGACAAGGTCTAAGTTCAGAGGAAAGGTATGTAAAGTTATCATTGATAGTGGTAGTATGGATATTTTAGTCTCAGAAGAGATGGTAACCAAGTTAAATTTGAGGTTTAAACATCCAAATCCCTCTAAGATAGTATGGATTCAGGATGAACATAAGATCTTTCTGAGTATTTTTTGGTGAAATTACATATAAGATCATATAATGATGAGGTATTGTGTGATACTATGCCAATGGATGCATGCCATTTATTGTTAGGAAGGCCATGTAAATATGATAGGAAAGAAATTCATGATGGAAGGAAGAACACCTATATTGTGACATAAAATGGTAAGAGAAATATATTGATACCTTTGAGAGAAGAGGAAAAAAGTGAAGTTTGCAGTACTTCCAAACTATGTTTGGTAGATGGAAGGAAGTTTCTAGAAGGATTGAGGCATGGAAATTTTTTTTTTACATTGATTCCAAAGAAATGTAGTAATCAAGAGGTAGAGAATTCTACTACAAAGGACAAAGGTCCATCACAAACTATAGTAGAACCGTTGATAGAATATCAAGATATCATATCAAAGAATATACTAGGTGGATTACCACTAGTCTAGAGAATAAATCACCATATATATCTAATACTAAGAGAGAGTTTACCTAACAAATAAGCACATAGGATGAAAGCTAAAAAAAATGTGGAGTTAAATCAAAAAATACATGAGTTGTTGAAGAAGGGATTGATTAGAGAAAGCTTAAGCCCATGTGTGGTACCTACTATAATAGCATCAAAGAAAGATGGAGAATAGAGAATGTGTATAGACACGAGAAATCAATAGAATCACTATCAAGTATAGATTCCCACTACCAAGTATGGATGACACTACAGACTATTTGAGTGGAGCAAAATATTTCATAAAGATTGACCTAAAGAGTGGATATCATCAAATTAGAATTAGAGAAGGAGATGAATGGAAGAGAACCTTTAAGAATAATGAAGGATTGTATGAGTGGTTAGTGATTCCTTTTGCATTGACCAATGCACCTAGCACTTTCATTAGGTTTGTGAATTAGGTACTAAAGCAATTCTTGGGTATGTTTGTTATTTTTTACTTGGATGATATTATATTTTTTAGTTAGACTAGAAAAGAAAATTTGTGGCACATTAGACAAGTATTATAGAAGATAAGGGAGGAAAATTTATTGATAAACATCAAGAAGTGTAGCTTTATAAAGTCATAGTTGGTGTACTTGGGTTTTTTCATTTATGTTGAAGGATTGAAGATGGACCCTAAGAAGGTTAGAGAGATTGTTGAGTGGCCTAAACTAGTGAACATGTGAGAGGTAAGATCATTTCATGGATTGGAAAGTTTCTACTGAAATTCATGAGGATCTTTAGTAGCATTTGAAAACCTATGATAGAAACAATGAGAGGATATTGGAAACACTTTAAGTGGACATATGGAGAACAAAGAAGTTTTGAATTGCTGAAGCAAAAAGTGACAAAGAAACCAGTGTTAGAATTACTAGATTTTGATATAGTTTTTCAAGTTGATTGTGATGTTAGTGGAAATGCAATAGGAGTTGTGTTGAGTCAAGAAGGAAGACCCATATCATTTTTTAGTGATAAATTGAATGATGCCAATATTAATATTATGATTAGGATTTTTATGCCATAGTTCAAGCCTTGAAGAAGTGGAGATATTATTTGTTTCCTAAGGAGTTTTTGTTGTACATTGATCATCAAGCCTTACAATGTTTGAATAGTCAAGGAAAGTTGAACCAAATACATATGAGATGGGTTGAGTTGTTACAAAGTTATACATTTGTGTTGAATCATAAAAGTGGTAAGTCAAATAAATTTGTGGATGCATTGAGTAGGAGAAGGAATTTGTTGATAAGAATGAAGATATAAGTATTGGTTTTTTAAGATATAAAACATCTACATGAGGATGATCCAGATTTTGTTGAAGCCTTCCATGCATGTAAGGAACCAATAGTGATAGATAGGAGTCAATGGTTTGATTATTTCATTCAAGAGGATATGTTATTCAAAGGAAATCGGTTGTGTATTCCAAGGAGTTCAATGAGGGAGAATTTGATTAAGGAGAAGCATAGTGGAGGTTTAGCAAGAGATTTTGGGATAGATAAGATAGTAGCTTTGGTGAGTGAGCATTATTTTTTGCCACAAATATATAAGGATGTTAGGAATTATGTTCAAATTTGTAGAATTTATCAATTAGAAAAGGGAGTATTCAAAACACTAATTGTATAAACCTTTGACAATATCAGAGAGACCTTGGAAAGGTATAAGTATTGATTTCATATTGGGATTACTAAGAACACAAAGAGGGCATTCTTCTATAATGGTAGTAGTGGATACATTTTCCAAGATGGAACATTTCATTCCTTGCAAGAAGACTAATGATGTTGTGCATGTTGCTAACTTATTTTTCAAGGAGGTTGTGAGATTACATAGACTATTAAAGAGTATTATTTCAGAAAGGGACACTAGGTTAGTTAGATATTTTTGGAGGACATTATGGAAGAAGATGAATAAAGACCTAAAGTATATTTTAGCATATCACCCACAAATAGATGGAAAAATAGAGGTAGTAAACAAGAGCTTGGGTAACTTATTGAGGTGTTTGGAGGGAGATAAAGTAGGAAATTGGGACATAGTTCTACTAGAAGAAAAAATTGCATATAATAAATCAGTAAACTAGAGTACAGGGAAGACACCATTTGAGATTGTGATAGGAGAAAATCTTAGTAGAGTTGTATCCAACTCAATATTGCAAGTATGAGTAGTTGGTGTTGTCATTGATTGTTTTAGTTGAATGAGATTATTGCAAGTATGAGCAGTTGATGTTATCCATTCTTTGATTAGTTGCATTGTGTTGTCATTAGTAAATCTACTAGTGTCAAACTCTAATATTTATTTGATAAGCTTATATCTATGGTTGTCAAAGTGATGAATATGATGCAAATGTGTATTTTTTGCTTAGTTTCCAAGTGATTTTGAGAAAATTTGATAAAAAGAAGGAGCAAGGTGTTGTAATGATGTTATGGGTTACAAATTTTTGTTTTGATTCTACTCCACCTTTATTCTAGGTTGAATATCTACCTATGCAATTCATATAGTTTATGAGACGTGTTCAAAGGTTTTATATTCAATATTTGGTGTGATAGATCATCGTATAGTAGAATATATGTTCACTAGTGTGTGACTATGTATTACAGAGGTGTTTGGGAGAAATGTTTCTACTCCACATTTCTCCTTAGTTGTGTTTCAGGTCTTGGGATTCTAAAGGTGTGTTGATGGTGTTGGTAGTTTACCTCAGTTAAGAGGATTTGAGGTTTTTTTCTTTAGAAGATGATTTTTCAAGTAACAGTGTATGGCAAAGTTATTTGTGTGTACACATCTATACATTCTTTAGGTGGAAGTAGTTGTGAAGGAGTTCATTGGATTTCAAGGTGTTTGAGGAGTATTCTAGATAATTTTCAAGCATGGAGTGTGGTTTGCAAGTCATCCTTGGGTTTGAGGAAGCATGTACTTAAAATTTGAATGGTGTTTGCATGGGTAATAGTTGACCTAGTGTTTACACTACATGTGAAGAATAAATATTGTTTTTGGTAGCGTGTGGCTCAATGGTATTGTTTATTTGGCTCCCTATTAAGTTTTTATGTGGTTTGTATTCACTTCTATCCACCAAAAATTTGTTTCGGCATCGACCTAATTTAAATTTGCATGTTTGAGGTGCATAGACAACCTTGTAAAGGATTTCAAGGTTGAAAACAATATACTTATGAATTAATTTGTTGAAGGATGACAAGAAAGATGAAAGAAAGATGTGTGAGATGCAAATGATTCAAAGTGCAGAGTTGTAGAGTGCAGAATTGAGTAGTGTTGTGTAAGTTTTCATGTGTTAGTTTACCAGATGTTGTGAGAAGAAGGTGGCTACAATTCTTCAATCAGACTGTGAAGGTGTTGATGTCATTTTGGTGGATTCTATGTTGCATTGAGGATTTTTTCTGTGTAACATTCCTTCTCTATCTTATTTTCTATCTTGGTAGTTAGCCTCTTAGTAGTGATCCTTTCTTCTTTGGGAAGTGAATCATTTCGGTAGTGAGCCCTATTGTATTCGATGTTGATATTACTTATATTGTGAGCTAATCCTCACCATGGTTTTTCCCTTCTTAGGTTTTCCACGTAAATCTATTGTTCTCTTATGTATGGTGTTGAGCTGTTTCAGTTTTTGTTACTTTATTTTCATGGTAGTTCATCATAACAAATTGTAGGGTTTAATGAATGAATGTGGATATGAATGTTAATAAGGGTTTTGAAGTTTTTAGGTACAACTAATCCAAGCCCCCCACTCTTAGTTATCTTTTGAATTCAACAATTGGTGTCAAAGCAAGGTTCCTTGGAGAAAATCTTAAAAACTTAAGGTATATCTTGGATGGTGCACAAGAAGGAGATCTCTATATTTGATGGAACTGACTATGCCTTTTTAAGGAGGGAAGGACTTCTGGAGAATATGGGATATGATGTCTAGAAATCAGTTCAGACTAGATGCATTATACATACAAATGGTCTGAGCATTGAAGTTGAACTTAAATCCCATGAAAGAAATAGTAAAGCTACATATGCTCTCTTGAGTAGTCTTACAAATTTTGAATTAGTGAAAGTTATTTATCTAAAAACTACTAAAGAAATTTGGGATAAATTGGAAAGTATTTATGAAGGAGATGACATGGTCAAACAAGCTAAGATGCAAAATTTGAAAACTTCTAGATGTATAAAGATTAAAAAATTACAAGCTATATAGAGAGGGTAGATTAAGTGGTGAGCTCCATCAAAGGTCTTGGAGGAAAATTCAAAGAACCAAAAGTGGTAGAAAATTCTTAGAACTCTTACTAAAGCTTATAGTTATAAAGTTTATATACTATTGAGGAATCTCAAAATCTAGATGAGTATTCTAGAGATCAATTTTATGGCTCTTTAAATGCATTTGAAATTAGAGAGTTTGGTACTAACAATGGTCTAAAATTTGAGACTTCTTTTAAGGATGCAATAAAAAAGAAGACTGAAGAACTATATCACAAAGATATTGATGATGTGGAGGCCAACTATGTGAGAAGGATGAGAAGAGGTACTAGTAAGTACAAATGTAAATTTCCTTTCAAATATTTTAGTTGTGCAAAGATAGGTCACTATGCTTCAAGATGTCCAAATAGAGTTGTAATTGACAAAAGCAAGGAGAAAAAAGGTAAGATAATTAAGAAAAGCTATTATGTTAGAGATAATGTAAGTATTTATGATGATGAATTTGATTATGGATATGATGATGAATACTTTTCCATGGCTTTAAAATATGAACCTATTTCTACTAACTCTGAAAGATGTGTGAAGGAATGCCCTCTGGAGAGAAAGGATAAAACTAAAGGTACTTTGGTATCTGCTATGCTAGGTGGGATGAGAACTATTATATCATTGACATTGGTTGTTGTAATAATATGATTGGAGACAAGAATAAGTTTGTTAAACTTGAAAATTATGGTGGAGGACTTGTTATATTTGGAGATGATTCAAGTGCTAATATATTCAAAATAGGTTCAATTAGTTTTGATGGCAAGAATAATACTGAAGATGTTTATTATGTTAAAGGTTTAAGGCATAACCTCTTGAGTGTTGGAAAAATGTGTAGCAAAAGATACAATATTATGTTTTAGGATGATGGACGTGAGATCAGAAAAGGGTCTAGAACTATGATTGTTGTTGGAAGAAGGACAAATGGAAATGTTTATCGGCTTAAAAGGGTGTTGATGGTCATTGTTTTATGACTCAACTTAATGAAATTTGGTTATGGAACAAGAGGATGTGTCACATTAATTTTGATAACTTGGTAAGAATTAATTCAATTCAAGAAGTGAGAGATCTTCCAAAGATTGCAAAGCTTATCAATGCTATTTGCAAGGAGTGTTTGATTAGAAAACAAACAAGAATAAGTTTTAGAGGAAAAGAAAAATCTTCTACTGAATTGCTAGAATTGGTGAATACAAATCTTTGTGGTCCTACAAGAACAAGAAGTCTTCAAGGTGATAGGTATTTAATTATTTTTATTGATTATTATTCAAGAATGACATGGGTTACTTTTCTTAAATAAAAATATTAATCCCTAGATATATTCAAAGCATTTAAAGTTATGGTGGAGAATGAAATGGATATGAAGATTAAAATTTTAAGGTCTTACTAGAGGTGGAGATTTCACTTCCAATGAATTTAACATATTTTTTGAGAATAATGGCATAAAGAGGAACTTTTATGCCCTTGGGACTCCTCAAAAAAATGGAGTGGTTGAAAGGAAAATAGAACTGTTCAAGAAGTTGCAAGGACTATGATGAAAGAAGCAAACCTATCAAGATTCTACTAAAGAGAATCAATTCATACTACCATTTACATACTTAACAAAGTTAAATAAAAATAAAACAACACAAATACTCCCTATGAGTTGTGGTATAGAAGGATACCTACTATTAAATACTTTAGAATGTTTGGAAGAAAATTTTATATCAAAAAAGATGAAGAAATTTGGTAAATTTTGATACAAGGTCTAATGAAGGTATCTTCCTTCGATATTTTACTAAGAGAAAATCCTACCGGTGCTACAATAAGAGACTAAGAAATATTGTTGAGAGTGCAAGTGTCAAGGTTGATGAATATTTTCAAAACTCAATGGTGATAGATGGATATGAATTAGATGAACTTGATTGCAAAGAAAAAGAGAAGGATAAGGAAAACAAAGTACATTTTGAAGAAGAGGAAGAATATCCAAAAAAGACCCCTAGAACCCATAAGTATGTGTAGAGAAATCATTTTGCAAAATAGATCATGGATACAAGAGAAAGGGTGTATTGAAAAGAAGGAAATTTGTTGAAGAAGAGGTAAATATGTGTTTACTTTGTGAATTTGAACCTAAAATGGTAATTGAGGCATGTAGAAATGAACATTGGATGAAAGCTATGGAAGAAGAACTAAAACAAATTGAGAAGAATCAAAATTGGGAACTTGTACCAAGAAATGCAAGCAAAAATATAATTGGATCTAAGTGGGTGTTCAAAAATAAATTGAATGAGAATGGAGAAGTGGTAAGAAACAAAGCAAGGCTTGTGTGTAAGGGCTACTCAAAATTTGAAGGAATAGATATTTTCCTCAGTGGCAAGAATGGAAGCTATCAAAATGCTTTTAGATTTTGTAGCACATACAAGTTTCAAAGTTTATCAGATGGATATGAAGTCTACTTTCTTGAATGGATAATTGGAAGAAGTCTACATAGAACAACCGGAAGGATTTCAGTTATCAGATAAACAAAATATGATATGTAGATTCAAGAAGGAATTTTATGGATTGAAGCAAGACCCCAAAGCTTGGTATGAAAGGTGGATAAGTATTTGAGACAACAAGGATTCAATAATGGTACCATAGATAGTAATATTTACTTTAAGATTGAAAAAGATAAAATATTGATTGTAGTTTTGTATGTTGATGGCATAATTTTTGGAGGCAATGAAGCTATGTGCAAGAAGTTTGTAGAAGAGATGTAGAAAGAGTTTGAGATGTATATGTTTGGGGAGATGAATTTATTCCTTGGGTTACAAATCAATCAAAAAATAAATGTATGTTCATTTCACAATCAAATTATGTCGAAGAGATGTTGAAGAAGTTGGAATATAAGAGTCTAAACTGGTATGTACTCCTATGGTTATTGGTTGCAAGATGAGCAAGAATGATGAATCCCCTAAGGTTGATCAAAGAAAGTAAAAATCAATGATTGGTGGACTATTATATCTAACTACTACTAGACCATATATCATACATGTAGTTTGTCTTGTGGATAGATTTTGAGATCCTAGAGAGTCACATATTTCAGCAATAAAGAGGATATTCAAATACCTAAAGGGAACTCTAGATCATAAATTATTGTATTCAAAGGATACTAATTTCACATTGAGTGCCTACACAAATGCAAATTGGGATGATTGTATGGACGAAAAAAAAGTTCACGTAGTGGTGCATTCTTTCTTGGATATAGATTGGTATCATGGCTAATTAAGAAACATAATTTAATTTCTTTATCTACCGTAGAGAGGTTGAGTACATTACAATAGAATCTTGTTGCACATAAGTGTTGTGGATGAGGAAAACATTGAGGGATATCAGAGTGGTGTATAATGAGACTATTTATAACTTTTGTGACAATACAAGTGTGATAAATAAAGAATCTAGTGATGCATTCAAGGAAAAAACATATTTCAATTAGATATCACTTTCTGAGAGAGAATCTTCTGGAGAATGAACTAAATCTTGAATATGTGTCTACAAAGGATCAAAATTGATATATCCACTAAGGCTCTTCTTAAGGATACTTTTTAGTATCTCTAATTGAATTTGGGGGTTATTTCCCCTACTTCCTTGAACTAGATGCATAAGGAGATGCACCAGTCCAGTGGAACTCAAGATTTATTATTTTTTTGGACCAATGTTGGTGTCTACCTATCAGGGAGAGTAGGTAGTGTAATTTATAATTATTGGTGTAAGAAGAGTGTGTGTTTCCATTATGTAGTGGTTATGGATATAATTTAGTATTTTGTGTGCTCCTAAGGGGAGTATTTATAGTAGTAAAGGAAAGGTGTTGTAGAGAAGTAGTAAGTAGATTGTTTGATGAAAAAGGAAGAGAACAAACAATACAAATATTATGTCCTTTTCTATTGATCTCAAAGGGGGAAAGAGAATCATGTGAAAAGGTCATGAAAACAAGGGGAGAGAGAAAAATGTGTAAGTAATGAGGAGAGAAAATTCATAAGCCATTTAGGAAGAAAGAAAGAAGTAAAGAATACAAGTTACAAAGGGGGATAAAAGAGAAAAGGAAATTGGTATGGAATATAGCTATTGTGTCTTTCATGGTTTTTCATATCATGTGTTGCCATCAATGACAAAGGGGGAGATTGTTGCAAGTATGATCAATCAATTTTTTCATTGATTTCAACATTTAATGTTGTCATTGATGTTTGTAATTGAATGAGATTGTTGCAAGTATGAGCAGTTGGTGTTATCAATGCTTTGATGAGTTGCATTATGTTGTCATTAGTAAAGACACTATTGTCAACCTCCAGTGTTTCTTTAATAAGATTCTATCTATGGTTTTGGAAGTGTTGAAGATGATGTGGATGTGTCTTTGGTGCTTGGTTTCTAAGTTCTTTTGAGAAAATTTGATAAAAATAAGGAACATGGTGTTGCAGTGATGTTCTAGTTAAAGAGTTTTTCTTTGGTTCTACTCCACATTTCTTCTAGGTTGAATATCCTCCTATATGATTCATATATTTTGATGAGAAGTGTTAATAGGTGTTTTATTTATGAGTTGGTGTGCTAGATCATCGTAAAATAGAAGTTATATTCAACAATGTGTGACTATGTATTATAGAGGTGTCTAGGAGAAATGTTTCTACTATGTGTTTTTGTATTTAAGGTGTTGTGATTTTGAAGGTATGTTGATGGTGTTGGCGGTTTACCTTAGTCAAGAGAATTTATTTGAGTTTTTATGCTTAGGAATATGGATTTTCAAATATCAATGCATGGTAGAGTTGTTTTTGTGTACACATTTGTACATTCTTTAGTGGAAGTAGTTATGAAGGAGTTCATTGGATTTTAGGGTATTTGAGGATTATTCTAGATATTGTTCAAGCATGGAGTGTGGTTCACAATTCATCCTTGGGTTTGAGGAAGCATGTACTTAAAATTTAAATGATGTTTGCACAGGTAATGAATGACCTGGTGTTTACACTACATGCGAAAGATAAATATTGTTTGTGGCAGAGTGTGGTTGAGTGTTATTATTGATTTGTGTCCCAATTAATTTTTGATGTGGTTTGTATTCACTTATATTTTCCACAGAAGTGTTTGGTGCTGACCTAATTTAAATTTGCATGTTTGAGGTGCATAACCAACCTTGGAAAGGGTTTCAAGGTTGAAGATGCTATAAGTATGCATTAAGTTGTTGAAGGATGACAAAATATATGAAATATAGATGCTTGAGATTTGAATGGTGTGAAGTGAAGAGTTGTAGAGTGTGAAATTGAGTAGTGTAGTGTAATATTTCATGTGTTAGTTTACTGGATGCAGTGAGTAGAAGGTGGCTATAGTTATTCAATCAAACTACAAAGGTTTTGATGTCATTGTGGTTTATTCTATGTTGTATTGATTTTTTTTTTCTTTGTGTAACATTCCTTCTAAATATTCTTTTATATCTTGGTAGTGAGCCCTTCCTATAGTGAGCCCTACTATATTCAATGTTGATATTACTTATATTGTGAGCTAATAATCACCGCGATTTTTCCATTCTTAGGTTGTCCATGTAAATCTAGTGTTCTCTTACGTATGGTGTTGAGTTATTTCAATTTTTGTTATTTTATTTTCATGCTAATTCATCATAATAGATTTTATGGTTTAATGAATGAATATGGATCTGAATATTAATAAGGTTTTTGATGTTTTAAGGTACAATTGATTCACCCCGCCTCTTAGTTTTCTTGTGCATTCAACACTTAGAGACATCAACATGGAGAACAAGAGGAGTGCAAAAGTGGAACAGTTTACAATATTCATGGAAACATTGCATAGTCAAGTACATAAACACTTAGAGGACATGAACAATAAATACAAGGTGAAGGTAGATGAGAAGAGGAGACAAGGAATTTTTCATTGGGGATGAAGCTATGGTATATATCAGGAAGGAAAGGTTTCCAATAGGAACATATAATAAGCTAAAGATTAGGAATATTGGACCATGTAAGATTCTTAGGATGTTTGATTCAAGAAATGCATATGAAGTGAGTTATTAGAGACATTGGGTATATCACATATTTTCAATGTGGTAGAAATCTATGAGTACCATGAAGGATAATCAAGGGGGAGTCACAAGTAAGTTGGATTAGATAAGCATTTACCACATTGACCACCAAATTATATTGAATAAATATTAGATATTAGAATTGGAAGGAGCACTAGGAAAAAGCAGTACAAGGAGTACCTGGTTAAGTGGAAGGAAGAAAAGTGGAGGATTCATCATGGATTTTTTAGATTGAGGTGGACCATTTTGGTTTTCCTCTAGCCCCTAGAAAGTGAGGGAATCACTTTTCTTCCAACCTCAGGTGTTTGATGAAGGAGAATCCCTAGTTGTAAACCTTTATCAACTAAAAACATTTATTTTATTCCATTTTTTTTGTAGCTATCCCAATAGTTTCTTTTACATTTTATCCCATTATCATTTCTCAACTCACAAAGTAGGATATAGCTTCTCCACGAGGTCATTTACAAAATATCTATATTTTAGGTGATTTGCATTCGTTTGCAAAAAATTATCGCTCTCATAATTTCACTATAAATTCTTAGACAAAGCATTCAAGGCCTACCTAGCTTAGTTTAGTCTTGCAGACCACCTCCAAAGCATGCAGAGCTTAATGGAACATCATTCAAGGACTTTTAGGTCAAGGATAACTTTCTTGTAGATCCACCACACATTCCATTTTTTGATGGGTTATCTGTTCATGTTCTTGGTTAACCTACACATTTGATCTTCCATTAGGGTTTAAGCCATTAAGGCTAATGTGAATCATAATGGAAGCTAGATATTCATATTTAAGATCACTTGTAATCCATCATAAGGTAATTAAGTAGTTAGTAGTGAGAAGCATGGAATAATTCAAGTTATCTAGGTTGTTGGACTATAATAAGGCCTTTTTCCAATTGTAATATATTGTAATGCCCTTGTGATAGGCCTATGAGCCCTAGTCATTCTACATATATGGCATATGATACATGTAAGATTTCAAGTTGGTGAATCTATGATAGTTCATGTTTTTGAGCATTTCTTATGTTATTTTATTATGTTAAACTCTAAGCTACTTGGCTGGAAAATCCTTTTTGTACCCTCCATCCATGAATATAGCATATCTTCTCAAGATTCACATAATATCTAAGAGCTCAAACCTCCAAAAAAAAAAAAAAGCTATTTCTATACTAACATACTCTATAGTAAACTAAAAAAGAAAACATACTCTTACAACATTTAAACAAAAGATAAAAGGAGTAGGGGAACTTATCTTTCTACATGATTTGTAGGAGTAAGATCCTTCATTATCCTTCCTTATCATTTCCATAATAACTTGATCACCACCTCCTACAAGCAAGAGATCCTCTCTTCTTCTATCACTCTACCCTCAAAACTCACACATAAAAAATAAAATTAGAAAATTAAGGGAAGAATCCCAAACTCCTTGTCAAATGATAAATATAAGGGAGTTTAATCTTGAACCCCTTGAATGAGGTAGTGACACTTGTCACTCTCTCATTCAATACTCAAGCATATATCCCCACAAGTGCTCACACATGTGTGAGCATCTTGGGGAGATGGGAAGGGAAGAAGTGTACTCTACTCAATCTAATAAAGTCCTCTCTTCATTAAGAGGAGGATGGAGTACTTGGCCACCCCATCTCTAAAGTCTCATCTTATAAATGAGTTTGGAGGTCAAGACGATCTTCCTTTTTCCCAAAAGTCTTCCAAATCCACCACTTCCCTAAATGGGCAATAAATAAGGGTCATTTATTGGATATGGCACAAGATTTGACTATAAATAGGCATCCAACCTATAGGTACTTGCCTTAGGGTACTAAAAAAGATGAAAATACTTAAAATAAGGCTTTTTAAGACCTTTTAAAAGTTCATAAAAGAGAGCATATGAAATTCAACTTAATTAAGGGTTCTCGACCCTAATTCCCCACTTACACCTTTAACCACAAGGTATTAACACTTAATTAACCCACAAAACACCTCACACATAACCCACACATTAAACCCTTAAAACATAATTACACAACATTAAACACTAACCCTAATGACCTCCTAGGTCAAAGGGGTGCACAATATATAACTTGATAAGGAGGTATTTAACTTAGGTCTATATGGTCCTCCCTTTACTTTGGCATGATTATTATTCCTACACTTTAGCTTGCACAATTTATACCCAACATAATAGTAAGGTTAGATCAAACTAATAATTTCAATATTGGCTAGTCTACTCCCCATGATTTTATTTATTGATAATTCATCCAATTATGTATTTCTATTTTGGTACACAAATTTAATTCTACCTAAAGTTAAGGAGAGTAATACCACAATTTGAAAGTATCACATATATATGTATTCTTTCAAATTACTCCTTACCTAATTATTTATTATTGTTTATTATTTACTCAAATAGATATAGAATATGTTTCACTCACCTCCTCCACACACATGTGGTCTTACCTTAGTTTATTGATGTTTCATCCATGTGAACTAGGTTGTAGTAATCCAACCTTCATGTTCCATCACTTGTAAGTTGTAGAATCTAGTCATACTTCACTATTGGTATCTACCTTAGGAGACATGAAACTAATTATTAATGTATCAAATTAAATACTAATAAAATATCATCTCTTATTTTTGTTTTCAATTAAATAATTCATTGTAACATGGCCCCCAAATTACAATCATCTTCACCATAACACATTAGCTCTAGCTAGACTATATATTCACTATTAAATACCACCAAATAAATCATCATAATTCTACATGATACATTTTGAGAAGTTACATATTTAAAGTATAATTATTTAAATTATATAGCACTTCTCAAGTATATAATATGCCATAAGATACAAGGGTTAACTATTCCTTACTTGGAGCAATTCATAATTCAACAACCAATTCCTTTTTTTATTTAAACATATTCATATTTCAGTGTATTAAAGGGTAAGAGCTTACCCTAGGGTTTATTAGTGTAATTCCAATGATGAAAACACATAAGTACTTTGTTTATCATTTCTAATCTAACTCACTAGCAACTAATGGAACACACTTAGGAATTTTAGGGTTGCATTAATTTCACACAAGACGGGGCTTTACCTAATCTATGATTAATTCATTCATTCATTCACACTAATTATTATTAACATTTTCCCCAATTAAAAATATTCCAAATCCCCAAAAAAATTATCATGTGACAAGTGTCCCTAACTCTCTCAATGCTCACACATGTGTGAAAATACACAAATCACCATCACCTTCCACCTCACCCTTTGGCCATCTCTCTCATTAGTTTCTCAAACATGTGTAGTCACCGTATACTTTTTCCTCTTACATCCACATGTAACTCTCATTGATTTCTCCCTTCTTACATTAGTCAAAACTTATCCATATGTCAACCTCAAGTTCTTCCCAATGCATTCTAACACATTGAAAGCTCAACTAGCTCTCTTCCCCATGCTACATGTCACCATATCAAGACTCCCCCTTCTAATACTTGTCAAGGATAAGAATCCATATTATGATGTAATCATTGCCATTTATTTGGTAATCCATCTCAACCCTCCATTTTGTCCACCAACATTCTATAAATTGGATCCTTACCCTTCAATCATCATCCAACTTATTGAGCTAAAATTATGCTACAAAATTAAACATAAAAATATGTTTTTGTTGACAATATTACGTTGAATTTGAGAGAAATCCACATTGGGAGTTGAGATAGCCATATTTCCCAAAAGGCTGACCTACCAGGAAACCACCACTATCCCAAATCAAGGATCTACGAGAGGCTATTAGACCATGTCACGTCTCACATTGTCAGTGTTGATCAGAGGGTGGAAGCACCAAGCTTCCAACAATCCCCCCAGCATGCGCATAGGAGAGAAACCCACAACCTAGGCTTTGATACCACGTTTGGGAGTTGAGCTAGTCGTATTTCCCAAAAGGCTGACCTGCTAGGAAACCACCACTATCCCATATCAAGGATCCCTAGGAGGCTATTAGACCATGTCATGTCTCATGTGGTCAGTGTTGACCGGAGGGTGGAAGCATTGAGCTTCCAACAATCCACATGCATTCAAGTTGCACAATCAACCTTAACATTGAAGAGCACATCAAATGGAGAAGGGAACCTCTACTTCAAGCTTAACCCAAGGGATGAGAAGGTAAAATAATCAAGGTAATAAATTTATTTTTTCCATATTAGTTTTTTCTATCTTCTACCATTTTTTCATCTTTATTTTGGCATGCTTGGTGGGACCCACATCCCTATTACTGATATTTTTTCTCTATTTTTTATGAGTTGAGTTATAGTTCTAGGAATGATGCTTGCACATTATTAATTGGTGCTTCCACTATGGGATCAATGCCTATCATTCATAACATAGTGCTTGAATTTTGTATGCATATGATTGAATTTTTATGCTTTAGAATTAACTCAACACTTAAACCTAGTTTGTATGCTTCAGTCTATTAGCTATTTTAGTTTATTTTATGACTAGCTTTTATAGGTTTAATAACTCTCTTTTTTGTTTCTTGTGTATATTTTATTTTTTTGGAATTATTTACTCTTTATTTTGTAGGAAAACAAACCATTTCTTCTAGGTCCTATTGTCCACCTCACTTAAACACTTCCATCTAAAATATTCATGCTTACATAGTTCAATGCTTTTGTTGCCCAAATTGGTTCTTGTATTTTATCTTTAATTTGTGTCATTTTTATTCTATCTTTGTCACTTTACTATTTTAGTTTCTTGGTTTTTGTCACCAATGACCATTTCTCACTTTTTTTTTCTATTTTCTTGTCCATTTAATAGAATTTTTTAACATTTTGTGTCTTTGTGCAAATGTTTCTTAACAAAAGCACAACTCTACATTAAAATAGTGACATTATCAAAATAGTTAGATTTTAGCTTATCGAGGAGAGTCCTATTTACAATAATTGAGTCTCCATTTAGGGAATTTTAAATTTTTGTCTCACCTCATCTAGTTTAGACACATGTACTAAAAATTTGAGACACCTATCTCATGTGCATATGACACCTTTTTCATACTTATCCCATGCACATAAAACTTTATGGAAACATGCCCTACACTCATAGAGGAGGTTAGATTCTATACCCACCTTCTAATCTCACCCCTTTTCTATTTATTCAAGGGGATCATATGCAATTAATTATTTTTTAGGTTCACACATTTTGTATGAATATATTACATATTTTTGAATTATTTTAAATCTCTTATCGAAGGCTTAACATTATTTTGCATGATCTATTAGGCTGTGAGAGTCAAATATTTGACTCCAACATGGTATTAGAGCTATAAATATGCAAGAAACTTTTCAAATCAAGGAAAATTTAGTCATTAAAAATCATACAATTTATGCTAGAGTCAAATAGACCCAACTATTACACTTGGAAGGCCTAAGAAACAAAATTTTATATATAAAACTTCATATTTTCAAGATAAAAAAATTGGTGTCATTTTTAAGGCACAACCTTTAAGACAAAATTCATATTTTCTACAAAAAATTGTACATAATGTAGAGAAGGGGGACCTCCCACCATGGGACTCCAAGTCATAAGAGAGTCCTAAGTAATGATCTTCCCTAAACTACCTCAAGTTTACTAAGAAAATTGAAAGGGGTAAGGTATTGAGGATGAAATTGAAGGATAGATGGCTTGCCACTTTCCTTTCTACTAAATTCAAATGTTTACAAGGTGACAAGATCCAATTTATAAGGTTTAATCTACTACCCAAACAACTCATTATATAAGGATGATAGTATGGATCTCAAACTCTAGCATGGTGCACCGATGTCTTAGGGACGTGTTGGCGTCCATAGGGAAAGAAGGTCTAGAAATCAAACTAACACACAAGAAAACCTATTAACTATCTGAAAGTTATATGTTTTATGCTATGACACAAAAATGAAAGCACAACAAGAGGAATGTTTTAACTAATTGTAATAGCGTGAATTTGCACCCCTTGCAAATTCCCCATTTTCGTACCCTTCACCTTAGAAAATATAATTTTGATGATGTAATCCCAACATCTTCCACCTTTTTCTGTCCACTTGATAGACTATTTTTATGTTGGTGGAGGAATTTTTTCGAGGATGCATGTGTGTTGTGTAGATGTCCATGCACCATGCTACCATCCTGACAAGATTCCTATCTCTAGAATCTACAGAGGTGTTATGTTTCTCCATTGGACATGAACTGTAATGAATCTTTCCCTCTTGACTAGCACAAACTAACTCATTTTCCTCCTTCCATTAAAATTTCTTAATCCTTCATTCTATCCATCTTTTTGAAAATTATTCACCATTCGTACATACTTGACTATATTCTTGATGCATTGTTGATCAACTTGTTGATGGGAAAATTGACATAGAAACATTTAAGCATGATATATCTACCCTAATTCTCTTGAAAAAGATAACTAATTACATAAATTAACTATCTTCCAAGGTCTTGGTAGATGGTTCACAACTGTGTTGCTTTACTTCATGGTCAACATGACTATAATATTCAAGGGGCCTTGTTGGTTGAAGGTAACAAACTAGGAATTTCAAAGATATGAATTAACAATATATTTTAAATAAAAGAAAGATAGGTTAAGGGTTTTAGAATAGAAAAACATGAATAAATACCATTCCTACATTCAAACATGCAATTCTATAATAAGATTTTTTAAATTCAAACAAATGAATGAAATAACTCATAAATATTGATATAGTTATATCCATTCACAATGTAGATTTAGTAAGCATATTTCTAGTTTGTTTGATCAAAATCAATTCCAAGCAAGATATATTCACTTAACTCATCATAAATTTGCAGATCAATAAATAATCAAAAAATACCATTCACAAATGAAACCACATATGATTTTGAATTTGATTCCTTTGATTGATTTTAGTCAAATAAGTAACAATTACACTCAAAATAATCCACTAGTACATGAAAAACCATTTTCTTTGATTATCATCACTAGAACTAGGAAACTCAAAAATTTAACTAACTTTAGACAAACTATAACATTGTTCTTTTCTAAGGACTACAAATCTAGCTTCAATTCATCGACCTTTATAATGAGAAGAATTATACAATATATAGAAAATTATAACATAAAAATATCCTTCCAAATATCATAGATCCTAAAAGGTAGGGTGTCCTGGATGCATGGAGAACTAAAACCTCCTTCTATGTTTGATGGAGATGATCTTTAGTTGAAATGTAGTGCCCTCCTATTTTGTAAGAGTGCTCCAGAAGTTGTATCTTTGACTTTATTCTAGTCAAAATAGCATATTCCCTTTTCAAAATTCAAACTATGTCTTCCTCATATCTCTATATCATCTTATACTCTTCATATTTAGCCAAAATCTATGCCAACACTTCTTCATCTGGCCCATCCAAGCAGTATAGCTTGAACATTTTATTTTCATATTTTTTTATAGATATAGCAACAATATTGTTAAATTTTTTGATATCACCATTGCATGATGAGTGTCAAATTTGATGCCCATTAACCTATAAAGGATATTGTCATCATTATCTTTAGCACTTATCACCTACTCTAACTTTTCATTCCAAACATTTTTTATAGCTTGCAACTCTCCTAATTTACCATTTGATGGAAAATCTAGAGTAGTAATAGTAATGAAAATTTCCTCAAACAATATCATTTATCAACAGATCTCCTAATGTAACCTAAGCAATATTATCCTCTATTCTACCATCATTTCCACCTGAAATAATAGTACCTTACTACATTTTTGTATATAATTTGGACTCTTATCTTCCAAAATCCATGCTTTATTGATCTCATTTGCACTCAATTTGTTTATTTCTTTCAGTTTTCTCAAGTACTCTTGGTACTTCTCATCCCACATGTTCTTTGCATATTATTCTATCTTCTCTACTAATGAACATGCTTCGTTGTAAAACTTGTACCTCGTGTCAAGAAGTACATCCATTTCAACCTTTAGTTGATCAAAAAACTTATCAAACATGTAGGCTTTCCTCTTTATGCCCATGAGATCTTCAACTTCTTTCCTACTTATCAATATTGGTACCTTAGAGGAAGATGGATTTTATGATATGGGAGAGGTGATATCTTTAATGAACCTCTTCATTTGTTCAACCTGAACCTTCAACTCATCTTTGGCTTGTTTTTATTTCTACAGCCTAGATTTTGTTGAGGTGGCTACCAAGTCAATGAGTGTCATTTTTTGTGTATAGGTCTTCTTACCTAGACTGATAGTTGTTATTTGATAATCATATTCTTGGAGCTCTCGATCAGACTTATCCATCATTGGTGTGGCTATCTCTACTACTATCCCCCCCGCTTCATTCATTCATTCAAGTGGAGTGTATGGTCCTCAACTTCTTCTTTGGTTTCATCATCTTGACTTATTTCATCATCTCCTCCCAGTTCAAGGGTTGTACCACCACTTGTTTCCTCTTTACTAAATTCAATTTCAGCAAAGTAGGAGCTCATGTAGCTATTGTTATTTTTTTCTCTTGGTGAGGGGCCTCTTCCTTTTCTTTATCCAGCCTTGTCTATAATTGTCTAGCTTTTTCCTATTCAATCTTTTCCTTTTTAGATTTCTCTTCGTCTATCTTATTTTTCTCAACTTCTTTCCCTTGAGATTCTTCTTTATCAAAATTTTCCTTTGCTACTTTCCTCTCAAGACTCTCAATAATCTCTCTTTGTTCATCCTTTATCATCACATGTTCAATATTTTCTTCTCAAAGACTTCCTTCCCCCAATCTAGTGTTTGCTTCCTCAAATTCTTCCTCATCTAACTCATTTTCTTCCAAATGTGGATGAGTCTCTTTAGAATCTAAAGGAAGAGGAGATTTGGTAACTTCAATTATATGAGCCTTTTCTCCTTCTTTGGTTGTTGTTTCAGTAGCTGGTGCAATGGAAGGACCTTCTTTAGTAGTTTCCTCTCTTGGATGTATTGTGGCAAGGGGTTGTACACCCAATCTTGATACCACTATTGTAGAAGCAACCATATAAGTGACTAGGGCCTTTTGGAATGCCTCTATCACATTCTCCATTTTTGGATCTTCCTCTTCAGTTATCTATTGTGTAGTCTACTTCCTGAGCCTCTTATACTCTCTTTGTGGAGGGGGAGAGGGAATTTGTCCCTTTTCCACTTTTCTTTTTCCGTTATCTGTACTCTATCGGTCCTCCAAGCATTTGTTGATCTATTTCAAACTCCTTTCTACAACCACTATAGATATATCCTCAATTTTTCCTTCCTCTCTTTCCATCCAATTAATGGGTGCCAATGCTTGAGTACTAACTTGATCTTGATCATAATGTGGATCAAGAGTCAAGGTATTATCTGCAATTCCTTTAAGAATGTATTCTTTAATCTTAAAGTCCCACATTTGAGGAATGGTTAACCTTTCATACTTCCTCTTCCTTGCCTCAAACTCATCCTATAGGTCTGCCCAAAATTATTCTATATTAGGTTCATGATATGGTAAAATGGATGCATACAAGTTGTTCATTTTCCCTTTAGGATCAAAGTCCTTTCTCCCTTTATATAGCTTGACATTTATTTCCTGCAATTCCTTAGTGGTAGAATTGGAAGCCCCTATTGATGGAAATTGATAATAGCCAAGGTCAATGGGGTACTTCACTTCTTTGGCCTTATCCTTGTTGTAAAACTTAAGGTTAACTTCCCTCATCTACTAGGAGAACTCAATTAAAATCAATTTATCACTACAATACCTTGGGAGTAAAAATGGGGCTCCATCATATCCAAACAAATGGATGTATGTATACTTGGGGTACTAAATAAACTAGTTTCCTCATTCTCCCACTAATTCCATCACCTTCATACTTAACTGGAATCCTACATCACTTGAGAGTTGAGTAATTACTACACAAAGGAATGCATCATTTACTCTCTTGAAATTCTTTTATGATGCCTTAAGTTTTAGTTGACCATAATATTCCTAGATTTTTCTTTGTCCTTATCCTTCTCCTTTGACTCCTATAGTATTCAACCCTATGAAGTTTCCCATCCTAGCTACATAGTATATTACATATGATGACATATAAAACTCTTTTGAATCCTTCACTTTTGTGATCTGGTTGTGTATAACATATGAAATTATTTTCCTCTAGTCCAAATCAAATTCTCCTTTCAATATAACCTTAATGAAGTGGAACATCCAATTTTCATATATACAGGAGCTCTCCTTGCCTAGTGCCCTACTTAACAATGTAATGGTGTCTCCTATTTTGGAATAACAATCAAATATTCTAAGCTTTGCGGGTAACTTAGTAATATATTTCTTACCCACCTTGATCCATTTCTTGTTCATATGCATTTGATGAGTACTTACATCCTTCTCATGATGTTGAATACCTTAGTTTCAATTGTGATCTTCAAGTTAGGATATAGTGGTAAATCAAAGACCATCTTTATCATGGTAGGAGACAAGTCAATTATCTCTTTTCCCCATTGGTCAATGCACTTTCATTGTACAAGGTTATATGCTTTTGCTACTACAAGAATAAACTATGGACATTGGAAAATAATAGGAAAGGAAGCAACATGGGCCAATTATGAAGTTGTTATCTTCATAGCCCTTGGACTAGCTTCATTTGAGAAGGTATCCTTCTTGAAAGTTTCTAAATGAATGTTTCCTAAGGTTGTATCTATGATCTTCATCAGCTGGGAGGTGAATTTGGAGATCACCGGGCCTCCTTGATACTTGTATTTCATTGGATATGGAGTCTAATATAATTTTGTTAATTTTCCTCTTTGATCTTTTTCTACCTCCTCAATGTAAGGAAAGATTAGGTGCGGAAAAAAATCTCCTAACGTCAAAACCTCAAGGAAGAATGCAGAGGTGAATTTAAATTTTCAATTATAGTCCATTAAGATACTCATGAAAGAAATAACAGAAACAAAGAAATGAACATACACAATTTGAACACTAGATTTACATGGGAAAACCCTTACAGGAGAAAAACCCACCACACCAAGAAAAACCTCTTTGTATTATAGTAAATAAGATTACATACAGAGTACTGACTTCTCTTCTGATGTCAATTTATAGTAGCATAATTTCCTTGATCAACCTTGTACAAAACATCCCAGTTACAATGCTCTTTGAATTTAATTCATACACACTGATCACACATTGAACTATTCACCAAACTGATCATCATCTTCAATTACAGAGTATATCCATTTCATTCATGGTTTGTTGATCTTCCTCACAAGAATCTCTGCAATAGTCCAATAGCTAGCAGTTCACATTTTGCTTCTCTAATTGGTTGAAAAAAAACCACGTAGGATAGACATTCGGTCAAGGCATTCAAACTGTGTCGCATTTCAGTGAGACACTAAGCCATGTCTCCCCGATGCCACAAAGCTCAACTGTCATTATTGCCCAGAGTCACCACCATCGGCAAGAGCCATATCGAGTCCAAACCTATCACCCAGACTCACTCTATCGCTAAGATATCATATTGATATCCACTGCAGAAGCATCAACCAGACCATCGTTCTCGGCGAGAGGTCATACCGAATTCAAATCCATCTTGTGCAAATCTATTGGCAAGACAAGTGCTATCAGCAAGAGTTCTCACCGAAAGCACCTGCCTGTCAGCGAGAGAAACCTTATTGCTAAGACTTCACACCGACGTTCAACTCATGTAGCTCTATCGGCAAGACCATTGCTATCAGTGAGACATTATACCGAGCATAGAGCAGTTGAAGAGAGTAACACTATCACCAAGAGGTTATATCAAATGCACCAGCCTATCGGTGAGACCACATCCATCGGCAAGAGTTCTTACTTAATGCAAACCTATCAGCCAAGAGTCTCCCTAATGACATACTTTTGAATAACTATTGGTGAGACATACACTATTGGGATGAGTTATTCTAAATGTTCAAGCCTCTCCCCGATGACTTCTATCGCCACAAGTCTCCTCGATAACCATTAGACATCAACCTGTCAGTAAGAGAATTGCTAGGTGGAAAGAGTTAGGAATCTTCATAGCGATCGACATGTCTTGTTGATGACTCCCATCAGCAAGACATAACCAAAGTCTTGGCGACTTGAGCACTTCAAATTATTATAATACTGATGCTGGTCGGTAAGAATTCTAGAGGATCTCACCAACTTTTCTCTTTTAGGATTTTCATGCCAGTAAGATTGAGAAACGTTTTCCAACAATCTCCCACTTGACAAAGATCTTACTGACACCCCCAGAGCACAACAAAACTACTGAAATTCATGGGCACTAAGGCCCATCAAACTACCACACCACCTGAACTTGTCTATTCTCACTGGCTTCGTCAATGCATCTGCAACATTTTCCAAAGTATCCACTTTTTCTAAAGAGACCTTTCCGTCCTCCACCATATCTCATACAAAATAATACTGCACATCAATATGTTTTATCCTGGCATGGAAATTAGAATTTTTCGCCAAACAAATAAAACTCTGATTGTCACAGTATATTGTAATTATCCCTCCATCAAAACCAATGTTAAAACACAAATGTTTTAACTAGATTGCTTCTTTATAGGCATGTGTTGCTGCCATGTATTCTACCTCTGTAGTGGACAAAGTGACTATAGCCTGCCGCTTACTCATCCAACTAACTACACCACCATTCATTATGAAAATATATCCACTAGTGGATCTTCTGTGATTCAACCAAATTTCCATGGTAACACAAAGCATATTCTGAAGTGCCCTTCAGATATCTAAACACCCTTTTCATAGCATCCCAATGTGTCCTTCCAGGATTTTCCATCTAATGGCTACACACTCCCACTGCTTGGGAAATTTCTGGTCTTGTATAGACCATTGCATACATTAAATTTCCAATTGCACTAGCATAAGGCACTCTGGTCATGTCCTCTATCTCAGTAGGATATTTTGGATAGTCTTCAACAGATAGCTTCATTCCCTGCAAAACTAGAACTAGCTACTTGCAATCATTCATACAAAATCTCTCTAGAATAGTATTAATATAATTACTCTGACTAAGCCAAAGTTTTCTACTCTTCCTGTCCCTGGTTATTTCCATTCCCAGAATATACCTGGCTGCACCAAGATCTTTCATTTCAAACTTTGCAGACAATTGAGATTTTAGATCATAAATCATTAACTTACTATTGCCTATGAACAACATATCATCAATATAGAGAGCAATAGTAAGAATATGATCACTTTCAGCTTTGTAATATACACAATGATCATATTTCAACCTTACAAATTCCAATGACAAAAAAAAAGTGTCAAATTTCTGGTACCACATTCTAGGAGATTGTTTTAAACCATACAAAGATTTTTTTAACTTGCAAACAGGTTTCTCTTCACCTTTTTTCACAAAGTGCTTAGGCTGGGACATATAAATTTCTTCTTCAAGGTCACCATGAAGAAATGTTGTCTTCACATCCATCTACTCAATCTCTAAGTCATACGCTGCTGCAAGTGACAAAAGAAATATGATAGACGTCAACTTAGCTACAGGAGAAAATTTTTCTCCATAATCAATTCCCTTTACCTGGGAATATCCCTTCGCAACCAACCTTGCCTTATAATTTTCCACACTTCCATCTAGACCTATTTTCTTTTTAAATACCCATTTGCAGCCAACAACTTTTCTGCCTTCAGGCAAGGGCACCAAACTCCAAGTATCATTCTTTTCTAGTGATGCCATTTCTTCATTCATGGCTTCCAACCAAGAGTCTAAATTAGACAATCTAAATGACTCTTTCACAGTCCTAGGCTCATCAGTGCTAGAAATTAAAGCATAGGCACAAGTAGAATATAACAAGGAAAACCCATACCTATCAGGTTGCTTTCTTTCATGTGTTGACCTCCTCATAGGCTAAGGCTGAGGTTGTTCTTCTTCTTCATAAATCTTAGAACTACTTGAGCTCTCCTTAGTTTCAGGTACATTTTGAATTTTCAATTCCTCTTTATCTGGTGTTAGAGGAATTTCAACTACATCCTTTTTATTTTTTGATTTTATCTCTGACTACATATCCGAGGTAGAAGGCTTCAACTCACAAAAGATAACACTTTAGTTGTATAGAACCTTCTCCGTATCAGGATTCCAAAGCTTGTATCCTTTTATGCCAGCACTATAACCAATACAAATACATTTGACAACCTTGTTTTCCAATTTAGATCTTTTCTCATTCAACACATATGCATATGCCTCATAGCCAAAGACACGAATATGTCTAAGAGAGGGCTTCTTCCCAGACCATGCTTCCAAAGGTGTTTTCTCAACAAGAGCGGATTAGGAGAATGGTTTATCAAGTAACATGTTGTTGCAACTACCTCAGCTGAGAACTTCCCCTCCAAGCTAGCACTGCTTAGCATACTTCATGCTCTTTCCATCACTGTCCTATTGAACCTTTCTACAACTCCATTTTTTTGCAAAGTGTAAGGTGTAGTTTTATGTCTTTTAATCCCATGATCTTTACAATACCTCTCGAACTCATCATAACAAAACTCACTGCCATTGTCAGTCCTTAAGCATTTTATTTTTCTTCCAGTCTGATTTTCCACAAGGTCTTTAAATTCCTTAAAATGACTGAATACTTCTACTTTACTTTTTAAAAAATAAACAAATGCCCTTCTTGAATAATCATCAATAAATGATACATAATATCTTGATTTAGACAAAGAAGGAACATTTATTGAACCAAAAACATCAGAATGTATGTAATAAAGTAAATCAAAAGATTTGTGAGGACTGGAGTAAAATGAAACACAGTGTTGTTTACCATATATACAATGTTCACAAAACTCAAATTCGAGGTTACAATCATCAAGCCCTTCAACTAGTTTTTTATTCTTCAAGGTTTTTAAAACCTTTTCTCCAATGTGGCCAAGCCTATGATGCTAGAGCATAGTCTTTTCTGCTAGAAGTACAACTTCCATAGAGTTTGCACAATCAGGAACTTTTTCCTCTTTTTCTCCATGAGTAGCTTTCTATGACTTTACAGAGACACTATTGCATTGCACAACATGTGCATCTAGCTTATACAAGGTACCAATATGAACACCCTTAGCTAGCACCATTGAGCCTCTAGTCATCTTGCATCTATTTCCAGAGAACATGACTTGCACTCCAATATCATTCAGCTTACTAATAGAAAGTAGATTTTGAGGCAGACCTAGTATATGCATTACATCATTGATTCCCTTCACTCTTCCATCAGGGAATTGAATTCTGACTCTTCCATGGCCAAATATTTCCAAAGCTGAATCAGTTTTCAAGTACACCCTTCCACCATCGTATTGTTCATACTTAGTGAACTAGTCTCTATGAGATGTCATGTGCAAGGATTCTCCAGAATCAATCAGCCAGACATCATCTGATGCCTGTGTAGCCAAGGCTGCAATGAAGGTGTTTGCATCACTCTGAGAAGAATCATTGTCGGAAGAATACTTCTTCTTCTTTTTCTCCTCTTTACAATCCTTTTGAACATGACCAGGTTGCCCACAATTCCAACACTTCACCTTGGACTTCTTTCTAGGAGACTTTGATCTCCCTTCTAATTTTGATTTGGACTTCTTGTCCTTCTTCTTTCCTTTTTCTTTTGATCTGCCTCTAACAACAAGAGCCTCCTTTTCCATCTCAGAATATTTCCTTCTCATCTCTTCTGATAACAAAGAAGCAACAACATCTTCCATCTTAAAAGTGGATGTTGTACTCCCAATAGCCATCACCAAGTGATTCCAAGAATCTGGAAATGAACATAACATCAGCATACAATGATCTTCTTCATCAATCTTCACACCCATAGATGTCAACTGAGCAATCAGCATGTTGAAAGAATTCAAATGATCAGCAACAAATGCTCCTTCCTGCATTTTCAAAGAGTACAACTTCTTCCTCAAGAACAACTTATTTACCAAGGACTTGACCTGATAAATAGCTCCCAGTCTTTTCCACAAAGAAGATGCAATCTTTTCTTCATGAACATTCAGAAGAATAGAGTCTGCTAAATAGAGCCTTATCAACCCCTTTGATTTTCAATCCACAAGGTCCCAATCCTCTCGCTTCATGCCTGTAGGCTTCATTCCAGACAAAGCAAGCCAAAGAACATGATCAACCAAAAGATCTTCCATTTTAAGTTTCCACAACTCAAAATTGCTGCCATTGAATTTCTCATTTTCAATCTTTCTTGAAGTGCTTTCCATCTTAATCTGTAATCTGAATTACCAAACTTTTACAAGACTCCCACTGAACATAATTGACTCAAAAAACCCAACATACCCACAATGATAACACAACTGGCCAGGCTCTGATACCACTTGACGAAGAAAGCTTAGGTGTAAAACAAACTCTCCTAACGTCAAAACCTCAGGGAATAATGCATAGGTGACTTTAAATTTTCAATTACAGTCCATTAAGATACTCATGAAAGAAATAACAGAAATAGAGAAATGAACATAAACAATTTGAACACCAGATTTATGTGGGAAAACCCTTACAGGAGAAAAACCCACCACACTAAGAAAAACCTCTTTGTATTATAGTAAACAAGATTACATACAAAGTACAAACTTCTCTTCTGATGTCAATTTATAGGAGGATAATTTCCTTGATCAACCTTGTACAAAAAATCTTAGTTACAATGCTCTCTGAATTTAATTCATACACACTGATCACACATCGAACTATTCACCGAACCGATCATAATCTTTGATTATAGAGTATATCCATGTCATTCATGGTCTATTGATCTTCCTCATAGGAATGGCCACAATAGTCCAACCACTAGCGATTCACATTCCGCTTCTCTAATTGGTCAAAAATAAAACACGTAGGATAGACATTCGGTCAAGGCGTTCAAACTGTGGCACATATCGGTGAGACACTAAGTTGTGTCTCCCCGATGCCACAAAGCTCAACTATCATTATCGCCCAGAGTCATATCTAGTCCAAACCTGTCACCCAGACTCACTCTATCGCTAAGATATCATATCGATATCCACTATAGAAGCATCAACCAGACCATCACTATCGGCGAGAGGTCATAGAAAATGCAAATCCATCTTGTACAAATCTATCAGCAAGCCAAGTGCTATCGGCAAGAGTTCTCACCGAAAGCACCTGCCTGTCGGCAAGAGAAACCTTATCGCTAAGACTTCACACCGACATTCAACTCATGTAGCTCTATCAGCAAGACCATCGCTATTGGCGAGACATCATACCAAGCACAGAACAGACGAAGAGAGTAATGCTATTGCCAAGAGGTTATATTGAATGCACCAACCTATCAGTGAGATCACATCCATTGACAAGAGTTCTTACCGAATGCAAACCTATCAGCCAAAAGTCTCCCCGATGACATACTTGTGAATAACCATCGGTGAGACATACACTATCAGGATGAGTTATTTCGAATGTTCAAGCCTCTCCCTGATGACTTCTATCACCACAAGTCTCCTCGATAACCATTAGACATCAACCCGTCGGCAAGAGAACTGCTCAGGCGGAAAGAGTTAAGAATCTTCATAGCAATTGACATGTCTTGCCGATGACTCCCATCGGCAAGACATAACCAAAGTCTTGGTGACTTGAGCACTTCAAATGATTAGAATACTGCTACTAGTCGGTAAAACTTCCAGAGGGTCTCACTGACTTTTCTCTTTCAGGAGTTTCATGCCATTAAGATTAAGGCAAGTTTTCCAATACTCAACACCAGGTTGTTCATCTAAGTCATACACTTATGAAACCTAGAAAATAAAAAATAGAAAGATATCAAAAAAATTTGCAAAATTCAGAACTATTAACTCAAACATATTGGAATACAAATCCAAAAAAAATTTGCAACATCTATTAAAATATTTCAATTAGAACTTAAAATTCTGATGAGACCATGCACACTATATGTGGAAATCAAAATCAGAAAAGCATATAGGATTTGGACCATTGTGTAAAGGGTCAACGCAGAAATCAAAATTTTGTGAGGCTCAAAAATTAAATGTTAAAGGGTAGGCCAAGAAATTTGTACGAAACCCCTAGAACCTAGGGCATGATAGGATAACACAAACCTATGAAACAAAGCATGTAAACCAACAAACACAAAATGAAACAAAAATCCATGAACATAGAAAAAATGAAAGAAATGGGAGAACCCAAAGAAATGAAATGACCAAAATGTAAAAAAATAAAAATACCAAAAAATACCAAAATGAGAAAAAAAAATGACACAAGAAAAAAAAATGACGAAAATAAAAACACAATGCAACAAACATACAAAATGGACAAAGGAAAGAAAACAAAAATTAACCCCTACCTTGAATTCCAAACCAATGCCTGCCCCAATACAATTCTAACTACTACAAACTCAAACCCTCCTATAGCTCCTTCACTCACTTGTTTTGAAAATAAAATGCAATTATGAGCATAACCATGAAAAAAATCCAATTAAATATCAGTCCCACACATGGAAGGGAGTCCACAATAAATGTAGTGGGTGGTTGGAAAATAAAAATCAGAATGAATAAGAGAAACAAGACCCTCACTAGAAAAAACCAATCAGAAATTGCTTTCTGAATGGACCAAGGTAAGAGACACAAAGACAACATGCAAAATTAGAAAATGAAATCAAACTTGGACCCTTGAAGAAAAATTCCAAGTTCAATTTGGATTTTTGATTCTGAATAGAAAGCAATTCAGAATTGGAAAAATAAATTGGACTTGGTCCTTCAAAGAAAAGGTTCAAGTTCAATTTGGATTTATGATTCCAAATAGAAAACAATGTGGAATTGGAGAAAGAAATCAGACTTGGTCCTTCAAAGAAAAGGTTCAAGTTCGATTTGGATTTCTAATTCCAAACAAAAAATAAGAAAACAAGGAAATGAGGGAAATAACTCCTGAGACCAAAAAAAGAATGAAAGTAAAACCCAGAACAAGGAAAGGAAAAGAAAGGAAACACTGAAAACACAAAGGGGGACCCATTTTAACCAAAAAATAAAATGGGGTGGTTATGCAAGGCATAAAAAATGGTGACTTGACTGGGAAAATGGTTTACCTGTTTTCAAGATACTAAAGGATTTAGTCACCCCAGAACCTCTGGTTTATGAGCAGTTTAATTTAATACAATTGGTTATGGAAAATAGGACTGAGTTGAGATCTCAATATGTGTATCATTGTGAAAAAATTGAATTTGAGTGTGTGCACTTGGTTCATTCCCTTCCCTAAAAGACCTTAAGTGTCCCCAAAATTGATTATATTCCCACTTGATCTACATGAGGTGAGTCAATTTATGATCATGCAATAATATCCTAGGCATTGCTTCGTTGCCATCCAAGCATCTATAAACCCAATAGAGATACCTTTGGTTCTCTTTAAGCATTATTGTATTTCCAGCCAAGTGTTTATAGCCTTGGTAGAGATACTTGAATCACCTTGGCCAATTGAGTTCATTTTTAGATGCTCTTTTATTTCTTCTTCTCTTCTCTTTTTTCTAAAATAAAATTCCTTTGTAGAAAATTTTATTATTTTATCTCAATGCTTAAGCAATGAAGCCTAAGATTTAGGTTGAGAACCATGGTGGAAATCGTGACAATTTTTTGACACTAAAATTTTCACTCAAAGTAGGAACACAACCAACTAAGCACAACTAAATCCCTAAGAATTTTAATATTTTAATTTACTAAGTGATGGATTCAACCATATTTCACAAGATCACTTAAAATGTTCCCATTTGTTTAAACCTTCAGATATGAATTAAAATAATCTTAAAGCCTAAATTCTAGAATGAAAGAGAACCACAATAACTCTTGAAAATACTTAAATCAACTTTTTTTCCCTAGTTACCATAGGAGTGCATTGAGTAATCACCCGACGTTCCAAATGATCAAAAAGATACCTTGCAATGAAAGGAAACAACAAATTGAAAAGCAACAAATAATAAAACAAGACACAAAAACCAAGTAATAGAAAATGAAACAAAAGAACCGAAACTACTAATGTACAAGGGAGGAGCCTTAGGCCTTCATGAGACAAAGTAGTGCCTGAGAAAATTACCATTGATGGGAAATGGAATGAATTATCCTATCAAAGTACTCAACTAGCAAGCATTCTCCCCAAGGATTTTAGTAATTTGATAAGGTCCTAACCAAAGCCTATAAATTTTTTTATGATCACTTTTCTTTTTGTTTGCCATATCCCACAACAACATGATATCTAATATCCTAAATTATTTTTTCAAACCAACACTTGACTATAGCCTGATGCTTATAGAATTGATATAGAGCCACATCTCTCTTTTACTCTAAGTTTAGTAAGTTCATCATCCTAACCTATATCCTGTTTTCATTGGTATAAAACTCATGTATGAATGATAAGACTATGATTTGGAGGTTTATAGGAAAGATGGGATCCTGGTCGTAGACTAAATTATATGGTGAGTTTCCTAGGGCTACTTTAATCCTTGTTTTATCTGCCCATAAGGTGAATTTTAATTATGTATGCCAATCCCTAGGGTTACGTTCTAACAACCTTTTAATAACTTCCAAAAAGCTTTTGTTGGTAGACTCATCTACCCCATTACCTTCTAGATAGTAATTGGAAGAGTATTTCAATATTATCTTGTATTCAAAATCCCACTGAATAAATTATGTAGAAGCAAATCTAAGGCCATTGTCACATACCAGAGTGAAGAGTACACCAAGCCTAGTGATAACATGATCGTTGAGAAACTTGATAACTACATTATTGGTATAATTATTATATGTGTAGGCCTTTTTCCATTAAGTGCAATAATATTTCACTATTAAAATGAATTTATGACCTATAGAGGAGTTTGGGTTAATCACTCTGACAAAATCTAGTGCCCATTGGGTGAATGGTCTTACCTCATAAACTAGTTGTAGTGGCCTTGTTGTGTTGCATTCTTTAGATGCAAATGTCTGACAAGCATGGCATGTTCATACGTGTTGGTGAGTATCCCAAAATACATGTGGCTAATAATACCCTCATCTAAGAATTGGTGAGACAAGGCATCTGAAAAGCCATTTTTGGTGTTTTGTTTCCCATGAAACTTCCCTATGACCTGCTTGGCCTATTACTTGTCCATGCATCACTAGTATACACCTTAAAATTTTCTCTGGTATAGAGTCCCATTCTTAATTATATAATATGCATATTTTAGCCTCAATTCTCTTCTCTGTGTAGTATTCATCCCTTATCGAGACTTTTTATTCAACAATAAAAAGATTAAATCAGATTACCAGGGATCTCTAGTGAAAGATTGTACTTTGTATTATTGGCACACGATCTTGGAATCTACCTCAACCATTTCCTTAGAAAAACCTTTCGCTCAAACCATTTTTATAGGATAGATTTCGAGGTCAAGATATTGTAGGATTTCCATCCACTTCCCTCTTCTCTCTCCCAGCTCACTTTGCATGAGTAGGTACTTTACAACTGTATTCACGATAATAGTCGTAATTTTGCTGCATAAGATGTAGTGTCAAAACTTCTTGATAGCCCTTAACAATGCAAAGGACTACTTCTCTAATGGCAGATATCTTACCTTAGCATTCTTAATGGGGGAGCTCATGAAAGAAATTATGCATTCATCCCCCTATTGCTTTCACTATGTTAGAACAATTGTGCAAGATTGTCCAAATTTAATGGAATAATTGAAGAATGGCTACAAGTAGTCTAGACTAGTCAAGACTAGGGATTCTAAAATAGATTTCTTGATTTGTAAGAAAGTAGCCTTTATCTCACTGATCCATTCAATTTTTACATCTTTCTTCATCATTTCGTTCAATGGTTTGACAATCTCCATAAACCCACTTATAAACTTCCTCATGAAATTTATCCTCCCAAAGAAATATCTCATTTCCTTTTTTCTACCAAGCATGGGTAGCTTCAAAATTGACTCTACTCTTTTAAGATCAATGGAAATTACTCTTTCTAAAATTGTGTCAAAAAAAAATTTCCTTTTGAAACCTTGCATACACATTTATTTGGGTTCAATTATGCACCAAACCTTATACATTTTTCCATTACTTTTGCTAAATCTCTAGTATGATCATCCCTATTTTTTGAAAAAATTGTCAAGTCATCCATAAAAATTATAATGAACTTCCCCACCAAGTCTTTGAAGGCTACATTTATTACACACTGAAAGGTAGCTCCAATTTTTATGAGGCCAAATGACATTCTTCGATAGGCGAATGTTCCCCATTTAGTTATAAAAGTGGTCTTCATTCGGTCTTCATACTTTACCAAAACTTGGTTATACCTTGAATAGCCATCTAAAAATGACATCATTTGTGATCCATTAATAATCTGTAGCACTTCATCAAGGGAAGGAAGATGATAATTATCCTTTTCTGAGGCTTTATTCAAATTCTTGAAATCTATGCATAATCTAATTTCTCCATTTTTCTTGCATACTGGCACTAGATTGGCTACCCATGTGGAGTGTCTAACTAGAAAAATTATTATAGATGATAATAACCTTTTTACTTCTTTGAGAATGAGAGGTTCAAGTAGAGCATTGACTAGTCATTTCTTCTGACAAAATAGTTTCACCTAAGGCTTCAAGGGAATGGTATGCATTATCACTAAGGTTTCAAATGTCTTCAAATACTTGTATCCTCATGTGATTGCATCAATTTATTCTTTTACCACTTTCAAAATTTTGTCATGGATATATTTCAAGCAAGTTTTTTCAATGAGGATATTCTTTTTTGGGTTGGAAATGGCTAAATTGTAAGTTTCATATTTTCCTCCATCGACATCAGTAGGAAATTTCTCTTGAGCCCAAGGATCAAAATCAAAGATCCTTTCCAATGCCACCATCCCTTTAGGAATACTATTTTTTTTAAGGTTGATAATGCCTTCTATATCTAGATTTTCTGAATCCCAATCCCCTAGGTCACTATTCGATTCATCAATAATTTATCCCTCACAAATATATGAACTTGCCAAAAAGGCAATGATATGTTGGTTGTCATCAGAAACCTGAAATTTTCTTATGTTATCTAAAATAGCAAGGACTAAAACTAACTCAATTGAGAATCTTCTAAATTTGGAGTTTTTCATGGGCTCTAGTGTACTCACTACCACTAGTAGTGGATCTACAATTTGATTCTTTTCCCTAGGAATTGGTTTTATATTGAATGCATCAAAGTATTCAATTAAGTTCCATACCCCATTCTGATAGGCACCCATTTTCTTATTATGACAAGTGTATTGAATGTGAACCTTCTTAACAATTACTTTTGAGTCCCCCAACACTTTGAGACCTTTTTCCCTCTTTTGATGGTTGAACATGATCTCTCTAGCTAATGCTTCATATTCAACCACATTGTTGATGCATCCAAACTGCAACTTGTAAGAGACAAAGTACATTTTTCCTTTTATATTAGTCAATTCAACTTCAGCTCCACTCCCTTTTTTAGACTTGGAGCCATCAAATTTAAGGGTCCATAATTGGTTTTGGAGTGAAGTCTCCCTTTTAGGATTTGTTTTAGGTTGTTCCATAAGGGGAGTGAGTGGTTCATTTAGCTCATCAAAACTATTAAGGTTAAATAGTCCACGTGCCTCAGGACTTTCAAGTACTTCTTTGGAATAGGTAGGTGAGTGGGAATAGTCTCTTGTGGTTCCTTATGGTTATCCACCATTTTATTCATTGTACCTTTGAGTAACTCTTTTGGAATAGGAAGGTGAGTAAGAGAAGGGGAATGCTTTACTTCTTGTGGTTCCTTAACCTTTATTTGTATATCCCCAAGAAAGTTTTGGGGTTGATTAGGTAATCCTCAGATACTCTTCCATGTGTCACTAACTTCCTATCAAAATAGATATAATATTGATTTCTAGTGGAGGTTGATACCAATTGATGGTTGGTTTGCAAGTAATGTGGTGAGGTATGGACTAAGTGGTTGTCACATGGGTGACCTCTACATAATGGATTATGGACCCATGTTAGGTACCTAGGAATAAATATGAGGTCCTATAAATCTTGAATATGTCATGTGTGGGTACTTTAGAATCAGCATCTCATGACCCCTTGGAATTTTTCAGGGGTGATGGACTGAAAAATACCATAATCCAATTGTAGTATGAGTGATGTGGAGTTAATGGTGGAATCCTAGGTCAGTTTGACAAGCAGCTCCCTATGAGGATTTGATCTCAAGACTCATTCAAACCTCTCAGGTGAAAAATTCCCAAGTCACTCCATTTTTTTTCCTAAGAGGACCTCCTTCTAGCACCATCTATTGATCACCAAATTGACACATCAACATTTAAGCAAGATATATCTACCCTACTTCTCCTAAAAAGGATAAATAATTGTATAAATTCTATCCTCCAAGTTTATTGGTTCACAACTATGGTTCCTTATCTGGAATATTCAGCTAGGTATTGTTAGATATCAATATGAATAAATACCATTCATTCAAACATGCAATATAGGCATCTCTAGGATAGTTATACATTCATAGTGCATATTTAGTAAGCATATTTCCAATTTGTCAATTCCATGATATATTCACCTCATCACAAATTTAAAGATCAATAAATAATAAGAAAAAACCATTTGACACCACATATGGTTTTGAATTTGACTCCTATTGATTTTACTCAAATAAGTAGTAATCCATTGGTTATTGTCTTTGACTATCATCATTAGAACTAAGAAACGACATTGGTCTTTTCTAAGGGTAAACAATTATTTTACCTTTACAATGGCTATTATGGAAGTAGGGTGAGGTTTTGTCACACATTTGGGCTGCATTGGGTGAACAAGTGGATGCTTTGGCAAGAAAATACCACTATAATGGGTCTATGGAATGTGAGGTAGCCCAAATGCATTCAATAGACATGCACTATATCTAAACAACTATGTAGTAGGTTGTCAAATTTATTTTATCATCATCATCTACTCTAAAATTAGGTGTTGAATAAGGGTGATGGTTCATGGGATTCCTTCTTGACAATGGAAAATTGATGGTATAGGATTGTAGGGTCTACATAGACCCAAAACTGGTTGATAAAAGTGTTTTCTAAATATAACCAATTGAGAATGGACCCAATTGGAAAGTTTAGGTACCAATTATTAGCCAGATCCCACAATGAATATGTTAATAGCCTACAATCTACATCATGGTGTTCTATCCAAACCCTTGTGCATGTGTCTTTAAATTCTTGAATATGTTCTTTAGCACTTTGTGAATCCCTGTGGGCATACTTGGGGTAGAATCATTTTGGGTGTTTGGCATCTCATCAATACCCCTATAGGATTGTAGGGTCTACATCCTAGTGTTTTCTAAATATAACCAATTGAGAATGGATTGGAAAGTTTAGGTACCAATTATTAGCCAGATCCCACAATGAATATGTAATAGCCTACAATCTACATCATGGTGTTCTATCCAAACCCTTGTGCATGTGTCTTTAAATTCTTGAATATGTTCTTTAGCACTTTGTGAAGGCATACTTGGGGTAGAATCAATTTTGGGTGTTTGCATCTCATCAATACCCCTTGGAATTTTTCCTAGGGGTGATGGATTTCCTGTGAAAAATACCATTGGTGGAGGTGGAATAGGTTGATCCAATTGTAGTATGAGTGAAAACTCGTGTGGAGTTAATGGTGGTGGAACTCTGTTTCCTAAAGTGGTTCTAGGTCTTGTAGGAAATTGAAGTTTGACAAGCAGCTCCCTATGAGGATTTGATCTCAAGACTCATTCAAACCTCTCAGGTGAAAAATTCCCAAGTCACTCCATTTTTTTTCCTAAGAGGACCTCCTTCTAGCACCAATTCTATTGATCACCAAATTGACACATCAACATTTAAGCAAGATATATCTACCCTACTTCTCCTAAAAAGGATAAATAATTGTATAAATTAAATATCCTCCAAGGTATCATTTATTGGTTCACAACTATGTTGCTTTCCTTAGTGGTCTACGTGACTATAATATTCAAGGGGACTTGTTGGTTGAAGGTAAAAAGCTAGGTATTTCAAAAATCTAAATTAACAACAAATTTTAAATAAACAATAAAAGATAGGTCAAGGGTTTTAGAATAGAAAAACATGAATAAATACCATTCCTACATTCAAACATGCAATTATGTAATATTTTTTTCAAAATTCAAACAAATGAATGGAACAACTCATAAGGATTGAAATAGTTATACCCATTCATAGTGCATATTTAGTGAGCATATTTCCAATTTGTCTCATCAAACTCAATTCCATGCAAGATATATTCACTTAACTCATCACAAATTTAAAGATCAATAAATAATAAGAAAAAACCATTAAAAAATGACACCACATATGGTTTTGAATTTGACTCCTATTGATTTTACTCAAATAAGTAGAAATTACACTCAACATAATCCATTGGTGCACATAAAACCATTGTCTTTGACTATCATCATTAGAACTAAGAAACTTAGAAATTTAACTAACTTTAAAAAAAAATATAACATTAGTCTTTTCTAAGGACTGTAAATTTGGCTTCAATTATTTTACCTTTACAATGAGGAGAATTGTACAATATATAGAAAATTATGACATAAAATCTCTTTCCAAAAATACCAGATCCTAAAAAGTAGGGTGCCTAGGTTTTAGATCCACAATTATAGGAACATTTGGGCTGCATTGGAGTGAACACACAGTCAAAAATGGATGCATGGAGAAGTGGTACTTCCTTCTAAGTTTGTTGGAGATGATCTTTAGTTGAATTGTAGTTTCCTCTGATTTTGTAGGAATTTCTCTGGAAGTTATATCTCTGACTTTATTATGGTCAAAACAACATATTCCCTTTTCAAAATTTGAACTACATCTTCCTCATGTCTCTATATCCGCTTATACTCTTTATAGTTTTCCAAAATATGTGTCATCACTTCTTCATCAAGGCCATCCAACCAGTCTAGCCCAAACTTTTTCTTTTCATATCTATCTATAGACATAGCAACAATATCCTTAAGTTTGTTGATATCACCATAGCATGATGAGTGTCAAATTTGATGTTTGTTAACCTATTAAGGATATTTTCATCATCATATTTAGCACTTATCATCTACTCTAACCTACTATCCTAGGCATATTTTATAGCTTGCAAGTCTCGTATGCCATCTAATGAAAAATATTGAGTAGTAATAGTAATGACAATTTCCTCAAACAATACTATTTGTCGATAGGTCTCCTGTTGCAACCTAAGCAATATTATCCTTTGTTCTACCATCATTTTAATCCAAAATAATAGTACCTTACTACACTTTTTTATATAATCTAGAATCTCATCTTCTAGAATCCTTGCTCTATTGATCTCATCTACACTTAATTTATTCATTTCTTTCAGTTTTCTCAAGTATTCTCGATACTTCTCCTCATCCCACATGTTCTTTGTGTATGATTATTTCTACTCTCCCAATGAACATGCTTCCTTGTAAGACTTGTACCTTGGGTAAAGAAGTACATCCATTTCAACCTTTAGTTTATCAACAAACTTATCAAACATGTGGGTATTCCTCTTTATTCCCATGAGATCTTCAACTTCTTTCATACTTATCAATACCTGTACCTCAGAGGAAGATGTATTTTATGATATGAGAGAGACAATATCTTTAATGAACCTCTTAATTTCTTCAACCTGTTCCTTCAACTCATATTTGTCTTGATTATTTTTCACCATCCTAGATTTTCTAAGGTGCCTGGCAAGTCAATTAGTGTCATCTGTTGTGTATAGGTCTACTTACGTAGATTAACCATTATTAGTTGATAATCAGATGCTTGGATCTCTTGATCATCCTTATCTACCATTGGTGTGAGTATCTTTGCTACTAGCTCCCATGCTTCATTCATTCAAGTGGAGTGTATGGTCCTTGACTTCTTCTTTGATTCCATCATCTTGACTTCTTTCATCATCTCCCAGTTCAATGATTGTTCCACCATGTGTTTCCTCTTTTCTAAATTTAATTTTAGTCAAGTAGGAGCTCTTGTAACTAATATCATTTATTGCTCTTGGTGAGGGGACTCTTCCTTTTCTTTATCTAGCCCTGCCTATAGTTATCAAGCTTTTTCCTATTCAATCCTTTCCTTTTCAACTTTCTCTTCCTTTATCTTCTTTTGCTCCACTTCTTTCCTTTGAGATTCTTCTTTATTAGCATTTTCCTTGGTTGCTTGTCTCTCAACACTCTCAATAATATCTTTGTGTTCATCCTTTTTCAACACATATTCATTATTTTCCTCTCCAAGACTTCCTTCCCCTAATCTAGTGTCTAATTCCTCAAATTATTCCTCATCTAACTCCTTTTATTCTTCACATTGAGGAGTCTCTTTAGAATTTGAAGGAATAGGAGATTCAATAACTTCAATTATAGCAGCCTTTTCTCCTTGTTTAGTTTCCATTTTAGTTGTTGGTGCAGTGCAAGGACCTTCTTCAACAGTTTAGTCTCCTAGATGTATGGTAGCAATGGATTGTACACCCAATCTTGAAACCACTCCTGTAAAAGCAACCATATAAGTGATTAAGACCTTCTAGAATGCCTTTGACACCTTCTCCATCATTGGGTTTTCCTCTTCAATTGACCTTTATATAGTCTTCTTCTTGCACCTCTTATAATCTCTTCATGGAGGGGGAGAGAGTGTTTTCCCATTTATCTCTTTTCTTTTTCCACTAGTATTATTTTTTTAGTTCTCCAGGCATTCATTGATCCATTTCAAACTCCTTTCTACAACCACTATAGATATATTTTCAATTTTGTATTCCTCTCTTTCCATCCAATTGATGGGTGCTAATTCATGAGTACTGACTTGATCTTGATCATATTGTGGATCATGATTAAAGCCATTATCTAAATGTTACCTGATTTTTAGCTTTCGGCTCAAATCAGGTTTAGTGTTTATTCTTTTGTGTTGTTCGTTTAAACATTTAAAAGATAAACCATAAGTCTGCTAGGTTTAATATGCATGGAAAAAGATTGTCAAATGAAACATATTACATTTTTCCATTTCAATGTTGCAATTACATCAAATGAGAAAAGAGAGTCATATGTATACAAATGTAATATTTTATTGATAATCATGAAGTGTACATGTCCCTCAAAAGCCAAGGGACTAACTTTACTTATTCAATGAAAATAAAGAAGAAATTTATACATGAATAAGTAAAACAAAATGTCCATATAAGAGTGGAGACTATTCATTGCCTAAGAATGACTGGTTGTGAAGTTTCCCTCTTTCCCTACTATTGCTGCCCCAAGCTACTTGTGTCCTTCCCAGCTCCGTAATGCTCCTAGCTCCTACATCTAAAAAAATAATGATATTAGAGCAATGCTCTAAGCAATGAAAGATCCCAAACCTTACATACACACCTACCTATGCATGTATAAACTGATCCATAAGTGCATTAAATAAGCATGCAAACCTTGGATGTCTTGGAAAATAATGAAGTCATCAAACAAATCCAAAATATGCATCTATTTTTCTAACTTGTTTGCTTCATGTGTAGATTTAGGACAAGTCTGGTTACTGTTATGATTCAGTTAAATAAAACATGTGGGGTAAATGTGGCTCCCACAAGGATAGAGCTTAGCATGCTTTGAAAGAAATAAGAAATTGAGCAACTTGATCAAAGATAAACTTGTTATTAATGCATTAAATCAATATGGAATAACACCAGTTGATCAACATTCATTATCAGATTCAAAAGATGCATCAAGTTCAATTATGCATCTCTTAAATAATGAGGGATCAATCTAGAGTATTTCCAGGTCCCTCTCACCTTGACCCTATTGGACAACCACACATCACATAGAATAGTGAGATTTTAGGTCACCGACATAGGGGACATGTGTCTACCCATTAGGATCAAAGTGGGGAGATAGTTTATGTGTTACACATGATCAAAAGGAAACAAATGTTGTGGAGATCAGATAGAAAATTCATGTGGGACAGCAAGATGTATTCCCATGTCATCTAGGACAACCAAAAATACCAATTTATTTTGACTTTACTGAAGGCAAACAAGAAATGGTCACAAGAGATTACATTATAGATGAAAAAGAAAGGAAGGGTAGTAAAAATTTTCAATTGCCCCATTCGGTGTCACATAATGATCAACTTTCATCTACATTTTCTTGAGTTTCTTAGACTCAAGGATTACCTCCACAAGTGATATGCAATTGACAATAGCTTTATTGATGGAAATGGAGAAGTAGTCAAGTTTCACAACTTAAAAAGTGTAAATTTTAATAGGCATGAGATATTGTCACCATTGGCTACACAATTTGTTATTTTGAAATAATGAAAATGATAGAAATTTAACAATAGAGAAAGAATTGTGGAGTTATATGCATGAGGAATAGTCTATGCATGACAAACTATATACAAGGATTACATCATAAAACATTAAAAAGGACCACCAAGTGCATGACTACAAACAAGGGTTGAGAAAAAATAGAGTACCATCATCATGGGGCAGTCCTAGATCTAATCAAAATAGTCACAGCCATTACTTGCACCAAGGCACAGTCATATGCATTAACAGTCATAAATGTGATTTAAGACAAGTCATCAATCAATAGGTAGTATGGTCAATTCAATGCATAAACATGGAGGCATGATCAAAGGAGCAGTCAAGTCCCCATGAAGAGCTCAATTTAGAAATTTAGAAATGAATGGCATTATGTTGCACAGTATCTTTTAATGGTGATAAAGCACAAATTTTAAGGTTTCAGTGAGCCAGTGAAATAACAGTGAGGAATAAGCAAAATCCAATGTGACCTTGTCAATATATTTTGAAAGAGACATCAAGCATGGATGTATTGAAGAACCATGACAAGGATCAAATGAAAGTTGCAGGTTTGTGCAAGAATGGTCTGTCACAAAGTTAAAGGAAATCATGGCATCAAAGGCAGTGAACAGTCTAGTGGAACAAAACATAAGAAGGAAGCCAACAATGAGAAAGCTCTAAGACAACCATGAGTAACTATCACTGAGTAAGTGATAGTTACATCAATAAAGAGAAAATAACAATGTCTCATCCTTCCAGTCATTATATTTAAACACAATGATCATATCCCAAGAGTCGTAAGGACAAAAATGCAATTTGGTGCAAGTTTGGAGATGGATGCTTCACAGAGATCGACTATGGAAAAGGCATTTTTTGAAAGAAAAAGTTTCTATTTACTAATTAATTTCAAAATGAGATGAAAAAGGAGAATACATTAATTCAAAGGAGAAGTAGCATGCATTGTCAATCAATGTCATCTAAAGTAGTTGAATGTACACACTGGGCTTAGATTAGTGCAACAGGGTAAATTCATGAGATAGAGGATCTGCCCCTTGTAATCAACTATCATGCTATGGCTGCCACTGATTTAATCACATAAAGAAATGGTGAGGCAGCCATTTATCAGCTAGGAATGGTTGTGATAAACATATGAATGGAATCCATCAAGTTCTAATAGAAGATATTCCCTTGAATTTTCAAGAACTACAACATCAAGATGTATACTTAAATGACTACTATCCTTTATATGATGGATATACATATTGCAGTGAGTGTTCTCAAGTTAGAATGGGGCCTATCCTTCCTGGTATCCATGAATTTCCTTTGCAAGGTTTACAATTTGGTTGAATGCTATTATAGGGAAATTGATGTTGCAGATTATGAAACACAAGTGTCAAAGTTGTCTGACATATGTTTTGCATTGAGAGGCATCTATGTTGTAGAAGGTGGTCCATATATGATAGACATTATTGCAGAATCTGACCAGTTGCAAGGGACATATTACAAAAAAAAGAAAATCTCTCTGATCTAGAAAAGAAGAGAGAGTCAAAAAGGGTAATCTTTGAATTGCGGGAACTTGTTAATAAGTTGAGAGATGACTTTGAGTTTGAAATCAAGGAAAGAGATGCTACAATTCTTCTTTACAAGAATTTGTATAGTGAAGCTCATGCAACATTGTCTACCACAAAGAGTGAAATGGAGCACATTAAAATAGAGGCTAATGCAAAAGCAACAATAATGGAGAACATTCTATAGAAATAACAAATGGAAACCCATTTCATGCAGGTCATGGCCAAGTAGATCTTTGTTTCTGCAAAATATGGAAGACCCACCCGGGGTTTTTAAATGAAATACAACATTGCTACAAATTGAAGGAAAATGAAGATGAAAAAATGGAGGCGGAGCTCACAAACTAGTTTTCTTCTACATATCAAAAACCCATCTAGGTTGATGAGAAATTTTCTAATACAAAGGAATTTTGAAAAGACATTATGGGGCTTTCAAATGAAGCAAAGATACATATAAAAAATACCCTATTTATGTCCATGGCCATAGCCAAAAAAACATTTTTCTTCATGAAAACAATAGGTAAGAAATATGGAGTGTCTTCATTCTCAAATGTAGAAAGGAAACAAGCATTTCATGCTCTATGTTCAAGCTAGAAAAAAATAATAGATTTATTTTGCTTGAAATTTGAGGAAGGAGTCGATTTGGCTTACCTGGAGCTTTTTCTGACAATTTTTTGCAAACCTTCAAGCCTTTTTCTTTTACCAATAGATTTATTAGAGTTTCTCATGATGGTTGTGAATAGAGAAGAACACCCACAGAAAAAAAAAAGCCATAAAAATGATCAGAAATATGTACATGGCCACAACCTGTAGCTCAAAATTGTTTTCAAATGGTGGTAAAAATGAAGATTTTTTGCAACAAAAACTAATTACCTCTTTGTTCTGTGTTTTCCTCAATAAAACAAACAAAAACCCAGTCAAATCTCCATTTCCAGCACATGCAAGTGAAACCCTGGTGGTTGCATCATGTTTTCAAGAATGTTCGATGACAAAATGATGGTCTTTTTCCATTGTTTTTTGTCTTTTGATGATTAGGGTTTGAACCTATTTGATGGCAATGGGATTTTTCTTCCCATATTTTAAAAAAAATGAAACATGTGCTAATGCATTATGGGGGCCAAACTTATGTTTATTGACTTAGGCATTTTATGTCTTAAGTTTTTTCCCCTTGTTTCCAAACATTGCCAAGTCCTTCAAACAATACAAACATATGGAGTGTGCTAGGTTATGTGTAATATTCCTTTCTTTTTTATCATGCATCATGTGCCTTAGAGAATATTCTTTCCAAGAAGTGTGGAGGTCAGCCATATAGGCCAAGTTTTTTTTCGAGCTTTTATGTTGCCTTTGCAAATCAGAGTATTGACTACATGTAGCCTTACAATGTAGAATGAGAAGAGGTGAGATGACCGTTTTCCTTATTGATCTTATTAATTCTTTTAGAAGTATTTTTTTAATTTCATTATTGCTTTTGCTTTTGTTTCAAAACATTGAAATATCATTTAAGTGATTTTGATAATCACTTTGATATTTTTGCTTGTAAATGAAATGTAATTCATATTGATGGTGGGCCCCCTTATTTTGTGCTTTGAAATGTAAAATGACTTGATTAAGTGATGTATTATGAATCACTTAATCAAGATTATTATTTTTTAATTCCTTTTGGAGTCTTGTGTTTTCAAAACACAGATATTGCATGAGTCAAAGCTAGGAGACAAAATGATTGAATTGCAGGCATGAGGAGAGTGTGGGGGTGAGGTATTTGACTATTTAAGAAGAACATGTGCTATTTTGGAGGTTGTTTTGTCATACTTTTGGAATGACTATGGTCTTGGTTTGACCTTGGACTATTTGGAGGACCTTTTGGAGAGATTTTAGAAGGTTCTTTTTTGGCCTCATTGCTGCATTTGACCAGAACCTTCTAGATGGACATGTGTGAGGGGTTTTTGGTGGGTTTTTTTTATGCTTAAGTATGTTCATTTTGAGTATTTTGTGGAGTTCTTTCTTTCTAGCAGCAAGATAGCTTTGTTTCTTGGAGCTTATTTTCATGGAGCAATATTGTAACTCAGATGGACTTGTAATACTGTAAGCACTTTGAATCAATAGAATAGAGTATTTTATCTTCTCTCTTCTTGTTTCATGGTATGCCATTAATGATTGATCAGTTTGCCTTGTGAAAATTCATCTTTCCTTGCAAACTTGTCTCATGTTTATGCATCTATTTATAAAAAAATGTATGTTAACAGGTTATAAGTTGTGTTGTTTAGTAGTGATGTTAGTTGTGAAACCTCTGTTTTCCTTCTAAAAGCACTATTTATAGACCTTATAAATTATTTATGTAAACTGCATTGGAAAGTGAGTTGTGTAAATCAAATTTTATGATATTGATTTGAATGTGATAGGCTATTATCAAGTCCAAGTTGATTTGGTGTATCACCTTAGTTATTTTTAGTATTAGGTTTTTTTTCATGCAATTCTTGCCCTTTCTCTCATAAATTAGTAGTTAGGTGGCATCAAAGGGGAAGCTGGCTAGGTCTACTTTCGAATAGGATACCCACAACCTAAAAGTAGTCCCATGTTACATCCAAACCTACTAAATTTGTTCATAGCTTGGCATTAGGGTGCATATTTGGATCACTAATAGTTTTGGTAGGCCTGGTGGGACAGGTGAACTTTTTCTTAGTCCATTTCTATGTATTTTGTTACTGTTGTTTGGTGTGTGCAGCAGTAGTTTCAGCCTTTTAGAGGCATTTTCTTTACATACCCGATGACTCTAAGAATTTTTTCTAGTTTTAGTATGACCAAGTGCTGGTTAGTTTCAATTAAATTTGATTTTGTCCCATGTTCCAGCTTCTGAATGAACAAGTATAACTATATTTCATGGAAATATGTCATATTACCCATCATTCCATGAAAATCATGCATGTATGACCTCTTACAAGCCATACCACACTGAACAAATTGTTGGTTTTATTTTAAATAACCCTATGACAACAAGCTACCAGCATCCTTATTATGTTTCCTGCCCTCCCACTCCTGCTCAACGTCAATATCAACTAGTAAATGCCCAAAACCAGCCTCAAGAAGGATATTTTATTCCAAAACAACAGTCTTATTCTCATTTGCAACCCCAAAATGTTGATGTTATGGGGATTAGCAATATTGACAGTATATTGCTAGATTTTTGTAGGCTGATGGATGAAATCAATAAAGAACAAAGATATTAAATGCAACAATAGGACGATGATAGGCATTAGGAGGAATTAGCCTACCAGGAATACATTCAAGAGAAGGAGATGGAGATTCAAAGGAGACAACATGAGGAATGTCTGGAAAAGTAGATGGCTACAGAGGAATGCCAACTAAGGTATGAAACTTAGGAAACCCCTTCCTTTCCTATTTTCAGCCCAATTCCTCCTGCAATGTTGAATCACCTTGTTAATGAGGAGGTTTCCAAGTACAATTTCCCTAGTTTTAAACAAGAGAAACCTTTTGAGCCCATTAGTGATCCTACCAATGATCCTTCTACCCATAGGTTTTCAAGTTGGAAAGAGCCATTTGCTCCACCCTGTAGGGTTCCTCCATCGATCATTCAATTGGAACCATACTCTAACATCTAGAAAGTAAAAGAAGAGTAGACCCTTGGCCCACACAACTCACTCAACATGGAGGAGACTAGGAGTGTGAATTTTCTGCATTTAGCTATGGAGGAATATAGGCTACAACTGCAAAAGGCTAAACAAGAGAAGATTTCTCAAGATGTGTTTTGCAATGTCTTAGGTAATGATCCTCCCGTTCTTGTCAAGGATGGTGAAAATGTTCCAATAGGACAGTAGGTAGAGGAAGTGAAAAAGGTTGTTCCAGAGGAACAACCTTCAGTTTGGATTGATGAATTACCTACTTTTGTTGACAAGGATGAAGATTCAAAGAAGCAAAAAGACATCAAGTAGTATGGTGAGTTTCAGGTTCAATAATCAAGGCATCAGCTTGAAGAGGCTGAAAAAGGTGATGTGGGTCATGATTTCATAGCTTCATTTGATGATCTTCCATGTTTCATTGATCATGATGAAGAAAGCATAAATCTGTTCATAAGTCAACATTATGAGGTTGAAGAAGAGCAACATATTGCCAGATTGGATATTTTTGAGCATGCTATGGATGAAAAGGTTAATATTGACCTTTATGAAGAGGTGTGCACTAGTATAATTGAACATTTTTGTTCAAGATTGGATGACAAGGAATCAGATCTGTTAGAGGAGTTTGGCACTCATGGAGAAATTCAATAGCAGGTTCACAAGTTTGAATAGGAAACTTCTCATGAACCTAATGTGCAATGTCTTGTATGGTCTAATGAGCTTGCTTTCTGTTGTACGACAAAGCTTGAAGCTGATTTATCAACTGAAAGTTTGTTTTAGGAAGCTACTTCACTATTTGAACACTTTCTTGCCTTCATTGAAGAAGGAAAGCCTATTTTGGAGTGCATCTCTTTGAGTGATAATGTGGATTTTAAAGTTAAACAAGTCGATTTTAAGAATCTTCCAAGAACTGATAGCTTTGATAAGTTATTAGCTACCTTGGTGGAAAGTGATTGTTCATTAACCATGGAGGAAGAATCAACATGGCAAATCATTATGCAAGGTGAAGCCACGAAGCAGGACAACCATGAAAAGTAGGAAGGAAGGAAAGCAACCAACAAGGGAAGTTCAAACTTTGTCATTTCAAGAGGCCTCCCCATTAGATATTTAGCTAGTTCAGAGGCCGCTGAAGTATTAGAGGTCATGCTTACACCCAAGTATGAGGATGCAATTGAAGAAGAAGCTGATTTTGGAGTTGCAGCTGAAGGTGATTCAATTTAGCTCACCTGTCCAATTCAAGATGACAATAGGCATGATCAAGATCAAGGTGTAAGTGAGTTTCTTTACATCTTTCATGAAACATTGCAACAGTCTTTTGAATATCTACATGTGTTTCATGTTCTTTCAACAATACATGATCATGTAATGCATCAATTGTTGATTAAAAAGGGGTGTTATTTTGCAAAACCTATCAATGGTTTTGTTTGACCAGCTTCTTTGCTAGTTAGAGTAGGTTAGTGTAGTTTCATTTCAAATGCTTTTTCAGTTTTCCCCAAGTGTTGTTTTGTACAATTAGGTGGTAGTTTTCATTCTACATTATTGGTTTTTTGTAAGTTTTCAAAGTGTCTCTTGTTGGTTTAGTGAGTTACAACAATTTACAATGTTGTTTTCAAGTGGTGATAGCTTTTTGAGTGACCCCATGCCCAATGGATAGGCTTAGGTAGATGGTCTCATGTTTATCAAGAAAACATATAGCAGATGTTGCCAAAAATGTTACATGATTTTTAGCTTTAAGCTAAAATCAAGTTTAGTGTTTATTCTTTTGTGTTGTTCATTTAAAAATTTAAAAGAAAAACCATAAGTCTGCTAGGTTTAATATGCATGGAAAAAGGTTGTCAAATGAAACAAATTCATATGTCTACAAATGTAATCTTTTATTGATAATCATGAAATGTACATGTCCCTCACAAGCCAAGGGACTAACTTTACTTATTCAATTAAAATAAAGAAGGAATTTATAGATGAATAAGTAAAACATAATGTGCATATAAGAGTGGAGACTAGTCATTTCCTGAGAATGACTAGTTGTGAAGTTTCCCTCTTGCCCTGCTACTTCTACCCCAAGCTACTTGTATCCTTCCCAGCTCTGTAATGCTCCTAGCTCCTGCATCTAGAAAAAAAATGATATTAGAGCAATGCTCTAAGAAAAGAAATATATCAAACCTTACATACACACCTACCTATGCATGTATAAACTAATCTATAAGAGCATTAAATAAGCATGCAAACCTCAGATGTCTTGGAAAACAATGAAGTCATCAAACACATCCAAAATATGCATCTATTTTTCTAACTTGTTTTCTTTATGTATAGATTTAGGACAAGTTTGGTTACTGTTATGATTAAGTTAAATATAGCATGTGGGATAAATGTGTCTCCTATGAGGGTAGAGCTTAGCATGCTTTGAAAGAAATAAGAAATTTAGCAACTTTATCAAAGACATAACTATTATTAATGCATTAAATCAATATGGAATCACATAAGTTGATCAACTTTCATTATCAGATTCAAAAGATGCATCAAGTTCAATTATGCATCTCTTAACTAATGAGGGAGAAATCTAGAGTATTGTCAGGTCCCTCTCACCTTTAACCTATTGGAAAACAACACATCACATAGGACAGTGAGATTCTAGGTCATCGACATAGGGGACATGTGTTTTCCCACTAGGATCAAAGTGGGGAGATAGTTTATGTGTTACATATGATCAAAAGGAAAGAAATATTGTGGAGATTAGAATGCAAATTCATGTGGGACAACAAGCATTATTATGGAAGCCATGAAGGTTGGGACAACAAGATGTATTCTCATGTCATGTAGGAAAACCACAAAGACAAATGTCTTTTGACTTTACTAAAGGAAAACAAGAAATGGTCACAAGAGATTACATTGCAGATGAAAAAGAAAGGAAGGGTAGAAAACTTTTCAACTTCCTTGTTTGGTGTCACATAATGATCAACTTTCATCTACATTTTCTTGAATTTTTCAGACCCAAGGATTTCCTCCACAAGTGATATGCAGTTGAAAATAGCTTTATTGATGGAAATGGAGAAGTAGTCAAGTTTCACAACTTACAAGGTGTAACTTTTAATGGGCATGAGATATTGTCACCATTGGCTACATAATCTGTTGTTTTCAAACATTGAAAATGATAGAAATTCAACAATAGTGGAGAAAGCAATGTGGAGTTATCAGCATGAGGAATAGTCTATACATGAAAAACTATATACAAGGAGTAGATCATAAAAAATTAACAAGGACCACCAAATGCATGAATTCAAACAAGGGTTTTAGAAAAAATAGAATACCATCATCATGGGGTACTCCCAGATCTAATCAAAATAGTGGTAGCCATTACCTGCACTAGGGGATAGTCATATGCATTGACATTCATAAATGTGATTTAAGACAAGTCATCAATCAATGGGTAGTATGGTCAATTCAATGCATAAACATGGAGGCATGATCAAAGCAGCAGTCAAGTCCCCATGAAGAGCTCAATTTTGAAATTCAGAAATGAATGGAATTATGTTGTACAGTATCTTTTAATGGTGATAAAGCACAAATTTTAAGGATTTCAGTGAGCCAGTGAAATAATAGTGAGGAATAAGAAAAATCCAATGTGACCTTTTCAATATATTTTGAAAGAGACATCAATCATGGATGTCTTGAAGAACCATGACATGGAGCAGATGAAAGTTGCAGGTTTGTGCAAGGATGGTCCATGAGAAAGATAAAGGACATCATGGCATCAAAGCTAGTGAATAGTCTAGTGGAACAAAACATAAGAAGGCAACCAACAATGAGAAAGCTTTGAGACAACTATGAGTAACTATCATTGAGTAAGTGATAGTTACATCAATAAAGAGTAAATAACAATGTCTCAATCATCCAAACATTATATTTAAACACAATGATCATATCCCAAGAGTCGAGAGGACTAAGATGCAATTTGGTGCAACTTTGGAGAGGGATGCTTCATAGAGATCAACTATGGTAGAGGCATTGTTTGAAAGCAAAAGGTTCTATTTACTAATTAATTTCAAAATGAGATGAAAAGGGAGAATAAATTAATGCAAAGGAGAAGTAGCATGCATTTTCAATCAATGTCATATGAAGTAGTTGAATGTACACACTTGGCTTAGATTAGTGCAACATGGTAAATTTGTGAGATGGAGGATCTGCCCCTTGTAATCAACTATCATGCTATGGTTTCCAGTGATTTAATCACATAAAGGAATGGTGAGGTGACCATTTATCAACTAGGAATGGTTGTGATAAACATGTGAATGGAATCCATCAAGTTCTAATAGAAGATATTCCCTTGAATTTTCAAGAACTACTACATCAAGATGTAGAATTAAATGACTACTATCCTTTATATGATGGATATACATATTGCAATGAGTGTTCTCAAGTTAGAATGGGGCCTATCCTTCCTGGTATCCATTAATTTCCTTTGCAAGGTTTCCAATTTGGTTGAATGCTATTATAGGTAAATTGATGTTGCAGATTATGAAACACAAGTGTCAAAGTTGTTTGACATATGTTCTGCATTGAGAGGCATCTATGTTGTAGAAAGTGGTCCATATATGACTGACATTATTGCAAAATCTGACCAGATCTAGGGGAGATATTACAAAAAAAAAGAAAATCTCTCTAATTTGGAAAAGAAGAAAGAGTGAAAAAGGCTAATCTCTGAATTGTAGGAACTCGTTAATAAGTTGAGAGATGACTTTGAGTTTGAAATCAAGGAAAGATATGTTGTAATTCTTCTTTACAAGATTTTTTTTAGTGAAGATCATGCAACATTGTCTACCACAAAGAGTGAAATGGAGCACATTAAAATAGAGGATAATGCAGAAGAAACAACAATGGAGAACATTCTATAGAAATAACAAATGGAAACCCATTTCATGCAGGTCATGGCCAAGTAGATCTCTGTTTCTGCAAAATATGGAAGACCCACCTAAGGTTTTTAAATGAAATACAACATTTCTACAAATTGAAGGAAAATGAACATACAAAATGGAGGCCAAGCTCACAAGATAATTTTCTTCTACATATCAAAAACCCATCTGGGTTGATGAGAAATTTTCTAATACAGAGGAAAATTGAAAAGACATTGTGGGGCTTTTGAGTGAAGAAAAGATACATATAAAAAGTACCCTATTTCTATCCATGGTCGTGACCAAGAAACAATTTTCTTCATGAAAACAATAGGTAAGCAATATGGAGTGTCTTCATTCTCAAATGCAGAAAGGAAACAAGCATTTCATGCTCTATCTTCAAGCTGGAAACAAAATATAGATTTATTTTGCTCAAAATTTGAGGAAGGAGTCGATTTGACTTACCTGGAGCTTTTGCTCGCAATTTTTTCCAAATTTTCAAAAAAAAATCTCTTACCAAAATCTTCATTAGAGTTTCTCATGATGACTGTAAACAGAGAAGAACACCCACAGAAAAATGAAGCCATAAAAAAGATCAGAAATATGTACATGGCCGCAGCCTGTAGCTCAAAATGGCTTTCAAATGGTGGTAAAAATGTAGATTTTTTGCAACAAAAACTAGTTACCTCTTTGTTATATGTTTTCATCAGGAAAACACCACAAAAAACTAGTCAAATCTCCATTTCCAGTGCATGCAAGTGAAGCCCTAACGACTACATCATGTTTTTAAGAATGTTCGATGACAAAATGATGGTCTTTTTCCATTGTTTTTATCTTTTGATGACTAGGGTTTGACCCTATTCGATGGCGATGGGATTTTTCTTCCTATATTTTTAAAAAAATGAAACATGTGCTAATGCATTATGGGGGCCAAAATTATGTTTATTGACTTTGGCATTTTATGCCTTAAGTTTTTCCCCCTTGTTTAAAAACATTGCCAAGTCCTTCAAACAATATAAACATATGGAGTGTTCCAGGTTATGTGTAATATGCCTTTCTTTTTTTATCATGCATCATGTGCCTTGGAGAATATGCTTTCCTAGAAGTGTGGAGGTCGGCCATATAGGCCAAGTCTTTTTTTGAGCTTTTATGTTGCCTTTGCAAATCAAAGTATTGACCACATGTAGCCTTACAATGTAGAATGAGAAGAGGTGAGACGACCATGTGCCTTATTGACCTTATTAATGCTTTTAAAATATTTTTTTGCATTTCATTATTACTTTTTCTTTTGTTTCAAAACATTGAAATAACATTTAAGTGATTTTGATAATCACTTTGATATTTTCACTTGCAAATGAAATGTAATTCATATTGATGGTGGGCCCCTTATTTTGTGCTTTGAAATGTAAAATGACTTGATTAAGTGATGTATTATGAATCACTTAATCAAGATTATTATTTTTTAATTCCTTTTGGAGTCTTTTGTTTTCAAAACACACATATTGCATGAGTCAAAGCTGGGAGATAAAATGATTGAATTGCAGGCATGAGGAGAGTGTGGGGGTGAGGTATTTGACTATTTTAGAAGAACATGTGTTATTTTGGAGGTTGTTTTGACATACTTTTGGCATGACTATGGTCTTGGTTTGACCTTGGACTGTTTGGAGGACCTTTTGGAGAGATTTTAGAAGGTTATTTTTTGGCCTCATTGCTGCATCTAACCAGAACCCTCTAGATGGACATGTGTGAGGGGTTTTTGGTGGTTTTTTTTTTGCTTAAGTATGTTCATTTTGAGCATTTTGGGGAGTTCTTTCTTTCTAGCAGTAGGATAGCTTTGTTTCTTGGAGCTTATTTTCATGGAGCAGTATTGTAACTTAGATGGACTTGTAGTACTATAAGCACTTTGAATCAATAGAATAAAGCATTTCATCATCTCTCTTCTTGTTTCATGGTAAGCCATTAATGATTGATCAGTTTGTCTTGTGAAAATTCATCATTCCTTGCAAACTTGTCTCATGTTTATGCATCCATTTAGTAGAAAATGTATGTTAACAGGTTATAAGTTGTGTTGTTTAGTAGTGATGTTAGTTGTGAAACCTTTGTTTTCCTTTCAAAAGCACTTTTTATAAACCTCCTTATAAATTATTTATGTAAACCACATTTGAAATTGAGTTGTGTAAATCAAATTTTATGATATTGATTTGAATGTGATAGGATGTTATCAAGTCTAAGTTGTTTTGGTGTATCACCATAGTTATTTTTAGTATTAGATTCATTTTCATGCAATTCTTTCCCTTTACCTCAGAAATTAGTAGTTAGGTGGCATCAAAAGGGTAAGTTGGCTGATAATCCAGAGGTATACTTTTGAATAGGATACCCACAACCTAAAATTAGTCCCATGCTACATCCAAACTTGCTAAGTTCATTCACAACTTGGTATTAGGGTGCAGATTTGGATCACTAACATTTCTTTAGGAATTTCCTCTATAATCTTAAAGTCCCACATTTGAGGAATGGTTAAGGTTTCATACTTCCTCTTTCTTGCCTTAAAATCATCTTGTAGATATTCCAAAAATTCTTCTATGTTAGGCTCGTGATGTGGAAAAAGGGATGCATACAAGTTGTTCATTTTCTTGAGGATCAAAGTCATTTATCCCTTTATATAACTTGAGGTTTATTTTCTACAATTCCTCAGTGGAAAACTTGGTAGCCCTGATTGATGGAAATTGATAATAGCTAAGGTTGATGGGGGACTTCACTTCTTTGACCTTATGCTTGGTGTAAAACTTGAGGTTAACTTCCCTCATCTACTAGGATAACTCAATTAGAATCAATTTATGACTACAATACCTTGGGAGTAAAAATGGGGCTCCATCATATTCAAACAAACAGATCTATGTTGACTTGGGGTACTGAATAAACTAGTTTCCCCATTCTCCTATTAATGCCATCACCTCCAAAATTAACTGGAATCCTACATCACCTGAGAGTTGAGTAATTACTGCATAATGAAAGGCATCATTTACTCTCTTGAAATTCTTTTATGATGCCTTAAGTTCCAGCAGGTCATAATATTCCTAAATTTTTCTTTGTTCCTATCCTTCTCCTTTGCTCCTATATTATTCAACAATTGGAAGTTTCCCATCTTGGATACATAGTATATTACATATGGTGACATATAAAACTCTTTTGAATCCTTCACCTTTGTAAGCTAGCTATGTATTGGACCTAAGATAATTTCCTCCAATCCAAATATAATTCTCCTTTCAAGATGACCAAAATGAAGTGGAACATCCAAGTTTCATAAATATGGGAGATCTCATTGCCTAGTGCTAGCTTAACAATGTAATGATGTCCCCTATTTCAGAATAAAAATCATATCTTCTAAGCTTTGTGGGTAGCTTAGTAATAGATTTCTTACCCACCTTAAGTCATTTCTTGTTCATATGCCTTTGATGAGTACTCACATCCTTCTCATAGTGTTAGACTGCCTTATTTTCTATTATGATATTCAAGTGAGGATATGGTGGTAAATCAAAGGTCATGTTTATCATGGTAGGAGACAAGTTAATTATCTCATTTCCCCATTGGTCAATGCACTTACATTGTACAAGGTCATATGCTCCTGCTACAACAAGAATGAAGTCTGGACATTAGAAATCAATAGGAAAAGAAGCAACATGGGCTAGTACCAAAGATGCTATCTTCTTAGCCCTTGGATTGGCATCATCTAAGAAGGTATCCTTCTTGAAATTTTCTAAATCAATGTGTCGTAAGGTTGTATCTATCATCTTCATCAATTGGGAGGCAAATTTGGAGATCACCAGTACTCCCTGATACTTGTGTTTCATTATATATGGAATCCAATATGATTTTGTTTATTTTCCTCTTTGATCTTTTTCTACGTCCTCAACACCAGGTTGTTCATTTGAGTCAAAAATTTATGAAACCTGGAAAATAAACACAAGAAGATATATCAAAAACTTTGTTCCTAGTTTTAACTCATAGTCATGTTCTATCAAAACTACAAACCCCAAAAGAATCTTTCCAAAATATACTAAAGTTGAATCTAGAAAAGTATTTTGGATCTAAACTTTGGGTAAAAGAGTTCAATCAAAACTAAAAATTATGATGAGACCATGCACGTTATAAGAAAAAAATAGAATGGAAAAAGAATATAGGATCTCGACCATTGTGTAAAGGGTTGGCGCAAAAATCAAAATTCTATGAGGCTCAAAATTTAGATGTTAAAGGGTAGGCCAAGAAATCTATACGAAAACCATAGAACCTAGGGCATAGCAAGAAAATAAAAACCCACGAAATGAATTTTGCAAACAAATTAACACAAAATGAAAGAAAAACCCATGAACACAACAAAAACATGAAAAATGCAAGAACCCAAAAAATGCAATGATCAAAACACAAAAAAAATAATAGATGAAAAATGGGAAAAAAAATAATGTCACAAGAAAAATAAAATGATGAAAATAAAAAAAACAACACAATGAACATGAAAAATGAAAAAAGGTGAGAAAACAAAACAAAGGAAAGAAAACACAATGAAAACCCTACCTCAAACTCTAAACTAGTGACTAAACCAGTAAACTTCTAAGTGCTACAAACTTGAACCCTCCTATAGCTCCTACACTTGCTCCTTGTGAAAAAAAATGCAATTATGAGCATAACCATGGAAAATTTTTGATTAAATATCGGTCCCATGCATGCAAAGGAGTTCACAATAAATGTAGTGGGTGGTTAGAAAATTAGAATAAAAAAAGATAAGAGAAATAGGACCCTCGTGGGGAAAGACCAATCAAAAATCACTTTTCTAAATGAACCAAGGTAAGAGAGAAAAATACAACATTCAGAATTGGAAAATAAAATCATACTTGGACACTTGAAAAAAATTCCAAGTTCAATTTGGATTTTCAATTCCAAAGAGAAAGCAACATGGAATCAAAAAAATAAATTGGACTTGGTCCTTTGAAGAAAAGGTTCAAGTTTAATTTGGATTTCTAATTATGAACAGAAAATGACGTGAAATTGGAAAAATAAAATGGACTTGGTCCTTCAAAGAAAAGGTTCAAGATTGATTTGGATTTCTGATTCTGAACAAAAAACAAGGAAACAAGGAAACAACTCTCGGGACCAAAAAAAAGAAGGAAAGAAACACCTAGAAAAAGAAAAGGACAAGAAAAAAAACATCAAAAACACAAAGGGGGACCCATTTTAACTAAAAAATAAAATGGGGTGGTTATGCAAGGAATACCACAACTCTCATGCTGTCAAGCTTCACCAACATCTCCATTCTAGTTGCAAGTTGTTGGTCTCTTGGCTCCTCCATTCTGTTCATTGTGACAACATTGTGGGTGAACTTGCAAGCTTGCTCCTTCCTCTACTTGCCTTGAGAGAATGTAGTTTTAAAGGTGATATCCTCCATTTTCACTTATTTTTACATCATTGTAATATGTAGTAGCATATTGTGTATTTCTTAGCACTTCCATTTCCATACACTTTCTTTATCATCTTTCTCCATTGTTACTATCTGGCTATCCATGGAGGCTAAAACACTAAAGCGGGAGACTAACCAAGGAAGTCCTCTAATAATAACCCAAACATTTTCCTTGGTCTTGTGTGTGTAGGTGCTTCTTTGTTGGATTTGTTTGAAGAATTGTGTTGCAAGGAGCTTAGTAACATTTTATCACTTCCTTGCTCAATTCAAACATAGTTAGTTAAAGTATTCTTCTTGTTGTACTTTGTTTTTGTACTTTCTTTATATTTTATCATGGTATAAAACCTTGTCAATCAAGCTATTAGTTTGGTTCCTAGAATTTTTATCTATTTCTTAGACTCTATTTTTGTATGGACGTTAGCAACCCATTGAGATGCCAACATGCCACACTGGAGTCTATGTCCTAAGATATTTTCCTCATGAAGTGACCTATCTAATAAGTAGGTTAGACTTTGGAAATTAGCTCATTTGACTCCCTCAAACATTCAAGTTAGAAGAAAGATAGTAGTAACCAAATTGCTCTTCCTTTTCAACCTTAGCATCTTAACCTTTCCAAATCATTTAGCTAGCTTGAGGTAGATCAGGGTAGCCTATTGTTCGGGACTCTCTCATGACCTAGAGTCTCAGAACAGATGGTCCCACTCTACATTTTGGTGAAACTGGCATGAACTATTTTTTTTTTGTTTTGTGGTGTTGAAGGAACCTTCTCTTGTATTCTAGGTGCATTGTAGGTTTGTGTGTTGTAGGGCATGCAACTTTGTAACCCAACCTACAACCCCTAGAGGCATAGTTAGAAGGATCTTGAGACATTGAGAAGAAAAATCTAGATAGGTCAATGTTTGATTCCTAAACCTTTGAGGTATCTTGAGGAAGTCCCCTCAGAGTACGTAAGCATGGCCTCTTTTATGCATCTCCCTATTCCTTATTCCCAACCTATGAATGGATCACCAACTATAACTTTCACATTGTAGGACCTACCTATGAACATGAAAAAAGAGCCTTCACCTCTATACAATCCCACTCACATTAACAAGAATATTAAGAATAGTGTTCTAGTTGATCCCACAAGTCATGTGAATGTTATAATAGAGGATAATTTTTTGATAAATTTCTTGCATAAGGATGGGTATTATGAATCAAAAAGCACAATACACACACACAAAAGACTCTCACTCCATACAATTGGTTCCATAACTCTCCCAGTCTTGGTAGGACCAAGGACTACAAATGATCCTTTTGATATCATCCCTGAGTTAGACTTGTTCAAAGTGAAACTAGGCATCCTATGGCTAGTTTCCATGAATGCAATCACTTCAATAATTCATAAGTGTTTAAATTTTTCTCATGTGGTCTTTGTTCACATTGTACATGATACCGAGTATAAACCTTTGGTTTCATGTGGGGGCTACTCGTTAGATCACTTTTGGCCAACCCCAGTTAGTATGCTTCCTCCAAGGATTGACTTGTTGTATCCCAACTATGTCAAATATAAGAATGGGAGCATAGTGCCAAAGGGGACCTACCTTGTTTCCCCTTATTCCATTTTATTCAAAGGTTCTATGATCACATAGTAGCAAGCTATCCCCTCCTCTCAAAAAAGGGGAAGGGGAAGCTTTCTCGTGCCCAGGAGCCTTCCTCTTCTTTTTTTATTTCATCTACTTCTACCTCCCACCTTGCAATGGTGCATTTGGCCTTTTCTCCCATCCCTCACATGGGGATTTTGATGGTTCCCACTTGGTGGAGGGCCAAGTGTCAAGTATTTGAACTTCCTATCTTACCCATGGTACTGAATCTCATTGTCTATGGTAAGGGGAAGGGCCCTCATGGAATTTACCCTATGTCTCAACCTCCATGGCCTCCTACCACTCTTTCCCCTTAGGAAATGAATGGGAAGATACTCATTGATGAAGAACTTGTGTCTACTTATCCACCTACCATTGTTTCCACTCCTGTGCATTTTTCTCATGCTCCTATCCAAGAGGCTACCCTTCCACCAAAAATGATTGTGGAATACATTCCTATGGTAAAACAGAATCCATTGTTCCTTCTCAAGAATAAATTTCTAGTTCCTGGAGCTAACAAAACTAGCTTGCATGTGAGCATAAGCACCAAAGGAAGGCTCTAGATGCTAAACATGCTACCTTGTATAAGGAATATGGGGAACCAACAACTCTTGTTTTGAAATATCCTATTGTCCCTCCCTCTTATGTTCCTTCTGCTTCAATTCATGTTTCCTTGGTTTTTCTTTTGTCTCATCCTTTGAATGTTGATGAACCTCACCCCAAAAGGGTGTAGGCATTCATCACTCCCTCGGTGGAGCCCCCTCTTTAGATGTCTCTTCCAAACATCCCTCCATTTTTCCAACCCATGGACATGCCGAACACCATGGTTGTGTCCACTACTATCTTGTTCTCTTCCTCCTTTCCTTTTGCTTCTTCTTTTGGGATTCTACATCCTCAACTAAAGTGTAAGTTGAAGGAAAAATTTTCTTCCAATGAAGGTTGGAAGAAGGGATCACCTTCTTTGGGAGAGGGTTTTTCTTTGTCTTGTACTGTCCTTTTGAGAGAGGAAGCCCTGATGTCTCTTGTGTTTTCCACCATCTCTATTGACGAGATTAATGGTGGATCTCATGAACCTCATTCATCTCTCACTTAGTTAACACATGGAACTCCTATTAAGTGCACGTTTAACTCAATAGATGATGTCCTGAAATTTTCAATGATATTTGTGAGATCGGTGACTTTTACCTCATAGGAGTTGGGTGAAGAAAACTTTGAGGGGCCTTTTTCCTTAGATCTTGTTGTAGGAGAGTCAAAGGGTACTACCCATTCTATCCCACCCATGTAGGCTCATTCACCCTCCCTATATAATGATCTATATTTGGAAAACGCTGACCTCCTAGTTGATGAGGACTATGAGAGTTCCAATTCTTTATCTATAGATTAGATTTATGTGTGTGTTGTGTTTTCCCCATGCTTATTTTTGTGTGTTCCTAGAGGACCCTTTTCACCCTCGTAGATGCTTGGATATAGGAGTGAAATTGTGTTGTAGACTTTCTCTATATTTTGTAACTTGATTTTCAATAACTGGGGATGATGCAAAGTGTTGGGGGGGATTTAGGCCTCCCTTCCATGTTGACCCAATTTTTCTTGGTCTTCGCTTCTTTTTCTTTTTTATCTTTCTCTCTTCTTGGATTGCTTCTTGATGTTTTTGTTCCTATCTGTTGTCCCTTGTGTGTGCGACAACATTCCCACATCTACATATCATCATGTACCATGAGACATGACATCTCTACATTTTATTCCTTTCCTTAGGATGTCACATGCTCCTCTAACTAGCACACATCATTTAAAGGGGGTTACTGATGAGTGCCTCTAAAATAATTTTAAATAGTCATTTTATGGTTTAAAACTTGGTTATATTATTAATTAACATGATTGGAGGTAGACTATATACTGATATATTTACTTGTTTTACTTTATGTTTGGCTAAATAAGTAAATATATTTGAGGTAATGCTTTGCATTGAATGCGTTGTTTTTGTGATGATAATGATGAATTAGTTATGCAGTTTTAATCTTTTATCATCATAATTGGTATCCTATTTTTGAGGATTTTATTTAGGGTATTTAAGACTGATGATTGATGGTTTAGTTTAAAGATAAAGTTAAACTCCCTGTTTAATCACATGAAGACAATCATGCTCCTGATTGCTCCAGCTGGATGATGAATCACTAAAGTTTCAAATCAGCTCCTCTTAGTCAGTTTAGGAACTTCTTGTCCTAGCATTGATATAGCATTTTCCCTCTATCTATTTTTAGTTTTGTTTTAGTCTTTAGTTTAGACACCTTGTATCTTGGAAATTAATGCCATGTTTTGTATTCAATAAAGGATATATTTATAAATATCTACCTTTAGGTTAAGGGAGTTAGATAATTGTAATTTTTGTACTACTCTGTTATGTGTCCCTGTTTGGGTGAATTTGAATGAAAACAAGAAGTTAACTCGAATCACTGTGTTAGAGGTCTCACCAGAGGAAGATTAGGGCCCACTCAACCAAAGGAAGTGACCTTGTGTGGTATTTCTCTGAGTTTATTTTATTTCTATTCAATGAATATTGCATCTGGAATGTTAATTCTATTTGAATCATTTTCAGCAGCTATGTTTAATTTTTTTTAAGCTAAGTTCATCATGGTTGGAATGGTTTATTACATTTATTATAAAGTTTATTGGGTTAATCAAGATTTAGATGATGTTTGTAGAAATTAAGTTTGACAATTATCTATTAGGTTTAATATAAGTAATGATGAAAACTTATGGAAAGATGAAACTGAAACTTTTTTTGGAATTTACTCATGGAAATTAGTATTTATGTTTTCTATATTAATAATTATTTCCCTGCAATTTATTTCTATTCTTTAAATTAGCATTTATTTTTCCAAAAAATCTTAAAATAGTTTTATTTTGAAGTAAATTAGAATTAAATTTGAATTTTGAATTCTAGATTAAGAATTAAATTAATTTAAAGCTTTTCCGTGAATCAATCTCAATCAAGTGAAGTGAAGTCAAAAATAAGTCAACAAAACTTTAAATTAGGAAATGGGATATAATTAATCCTTAGGAATTAGTTGTTGAAGTTCAACTCTTGAAAGCTCCTGAAAGCTCCTAAAAGATCCTGAAGGAGTTAAACCAAAACTAGAAGTCACTGTTTAGAGTACAAAACCCCCCAAAAATCCATGAAAAACATCCTTATCCCATATAGCTTTGAGAAACACCCTATTCGATAATTAAATGACTAAATGATGCAAGTTGTGACATCAACGACCTTGCCCATCATTTTTGGCATCATTGTTGGGGAATAAAAGATATGGTTATTAAGTGTGAAGCCTTAATGTTGATAAGGAAGATAGATTTAAATTGTAGATGAGATGAGTTAGAGACCATCTAGGGAGGTTTCTTCCATGGGATATTGATTTTTGAAGAAATTTTGATTTTGATCAAGAACAAGACATTCAACAACATCAAAAAAAAATCAAGGAGAGAATAGAGATCCATTTCAAGAAGAAGAAATGGGTGACCAACCAGTACGTCCACCAAAAAATAGGACCTTTTCTTATCTTACTAATCTTGAAAGACATGATGATGAGCCTCCTATGAAGAATATTTCACCCTTGATTTTTCCTACATTTAGGGGGAAAGATTCTGAGGATCCTGATCAATTCGTTTTTGAGTTTAAAGTTTTATTCCAGACCTATGAGTATATAGCTAATAACTAGAAGTTGAAGTTATTTCCTTCTACCTTGAAAGATTCAAATTTACATTGGTTCATGGGTTTAGGTGTAGGAACAATCGCAACTTGGCAGAAAATGGAAACTGATTTCTTGGATAAGTACCAAGTTTACTATCGAGTAAGGGATAGGAAGGAGGAATTGTTTTGAATGAGACAAATGGAGGACAAAAGTTTGGAAGATTACACCGACAGACTTCAGATTGTGCACCAAAGGTGTACTAATGGGTTGGATAATGAAATTAGTAAAACAAATTTTCTAAGAGGAATTGATGATGAATCTAGAGTCTTTGAATCTTATGGGAAAGGAGACATTAATAATCTTTCCTTGGATGATATTGTTTAAATATGTGGAAACTACTCTAGGACTAGAGTAGGGACTAGAAATTCCAAAAGAAACAAGGCTAATATAACTAATGTGTCTCAAGTAATGGAGGAATTAGCAAAATTGAAAACTGATCTACTTCTTCATCTCAACATACAAGGAGATAAGAATAATATTGAGCCTTTATCCATTTATTGTTCCAAGTGTAGAGGGAAACATATTTTAAGAGATTTTCCATTGAATCAAGTTGATATCTATGAAATTTTTGAGAAACGTCACTCAACAAGTTCCTATAATATTTTGGCTGGAATGAAGAGAAATATGAAGAAACCACCTATGGTATAGGAAGAGCTCAATTATTTTGGCCAAAGATCTCAAAAGATAGGGTATAATGCTAATCAAAGGAAATATGGTTCTACATCTAATTGGAATCACAACCCTTGGAAAAATATGAATCAATGGGTCCCTCCATATCAACCACAACCACACCTATATTTTAGGGTCAACCTAAATGGATGAATCCCTAGGGGAACCAATCACAGTGGCAAGCTAATTAGTACTCACGGTGGCAGTCAAATCAACCATCATCGCAACAAAATTAGACATAGTTTGAACCATTGAAAAATCAAGGGCAAAAGTCTCCCTAGGTACAGACACCTCCATAAATCAATACCCCTAATCCTACTAATGAACAAGTAAACCAACCTCAATTGCCAGCCCAACTGGTTGCAAATCTAAGAAATACCTATAATGATACAAATTCCCCTAATTTGAATGTGATTGATGCTAATGATATCCAGTTGAGAAATCAGACTGTACAATCTACACCAATAGAAGTAGTTCAAAAAGGTGGGAAAGAAAATGATAATTTAGAAGAAAAACAAAACTCTAAGGATGAACAAAAAGTCAATCAAGCACCTTACTCTGAGCAGTTGAAGGAAGAAAAATTCACTTCTGTAATCTCCCAACCAAGTTCCATGAATGTAGTAGATTCTCAACTTCTTCATGAGTTGAAGAAGATTAACATTGAGATACCATTGTTACAACCCATTAAAGAAATATTAGAGATAAATCAGTTGGTTAAGTCCCTTTTTATGAAAAATCTAGGGAGGAAGAATAAATTACCTCCCACAATAAAAATAGGGATAAAACTCATTGATGTGTTATTAGGAAGATTGCTTCCTCAGAAATATAATGATCCTGGTAGTCTTGTAATAACCTTGAGTATTAAAGGAGTTGAGATATTCAATGTTCTAATTGATTTGGGAGCTGCCATAAATGTTATCACATCTGATACTATTGAAATGTTAGGAATGATAATTTTTTAGCCCACAACAACTATTTTATAGTTGGATGACCAATCTACTACCAAACCTAAAGGTGTTATTGAAGAGATCATGGTCACCATTGACACATGGGATTATCTAGTTGACCTTTTGGTTCTTAAAGACAAAAAGAAAGATTTTGTTTATCTAATTATCTTAGGTAGACCATGGTTGGCTACTTCTTCAGCCTTAATAGATTGTAGATTTGGAAGTATGATCATTTCAAATGGGTAGAAACAGAAAGAGTTGTCACTCTATCCTATAGCACAACCATCAATTCAACCTAAAACTCAACAACACTCTTGTCCTTTGAAAACACTTGTTGGAAATCCTCTTGATTCTAAAAATGATACTAAAGAAATTACAATAGCTAGGGATAAACATCTCAATATTAATTCATCTTTATCCCCAACACAAGAAAAAGAATTGAAGGAAACTTTAGAAAAACATACTGAAGCATTTTCTTGGGAGTATAAGGACATGAGAGGAATTCATCCTTCAATTTGTAGTCATCACATTTACACTCAAGATGTAAAACCAATTAGACAAGGTCAAAGGTGAATTAATCCTATTCTTCATGATATTGTTAAACAAGAAATAGAAAAGCTAATAAAATTAGTGTTCATTTACCCAATATTTGATAGTTAGTGGGTTTCTCCAATGGTTATTGTTCCCAAGAAAAATGGTAAATGGCATGTGTGCATGGATTATAGAGAATTGAATAAAGCCACAAAGAAGGATCATTTTCCATTGCCATTCGTTGATCAAGTACTTGATAACCTAGCTGGCATCAATTATTTCTCTTTTCTTGATGGATTTAGTGGATACAATCAGATCCAAGTAGCTCCTAAAGATCAATATAAAATTAATTTTACCTGTCCTTGGGGTACATATGCTTATACAGTTTTACCATTTGGACTGTGTAATGCGCCGACCACTTTTCAAAGAGAAGTCCTTGATATTTTTGTAGATTTCACCACTTTGTGTGTCGAATTATATATGGATGACTTTATAGTTCATGCAAAAATATTTGAGAAATCACTTGAAAACTTAGAAAAGGTTTTGCAAAGATGTAAATATCACATGTTATCCTTAAATCATGAAAAGAGTTCAATTATGATGACAACAGGTATTGTTATGGGACATCACATCTCAAAAGAGGGGATAAAAGTTGATCCCAATAAAGTAGAAATTATTTAAAACATTGAGATCCCTATGAACCAAACTGTTGTTCGCAACTTTCTTGGGCATGTCGGATATTATAGAAGATTTATTGAAGGGTTTAGTAAAATTGTTGGACCTTTATTTACATTGCTAAAGAAAGATGAGAAGTTTGTATGGATAGATGATTGTCAAAAATATTTTGAGATAATTAAGAAAGATTTAACAACTTCTCCAATTATCAAAGGACCTATTTTGGGAGTTCCATTTCACATACATTCTGATGCATCAATTTTTTCTATTGGTGCAATATTGGGACAAAAAGATGATAATGATGCCATGCATGCAATCTATTATGTTAGCAAAAATATAAATCCTACTAAAATAAATTATACAACAACTAAAAAATATTTTTTAGCTTTAGCATATGTAATTAACAAATTCAAGCATTATATTATAGGTTACAAAGTTTACGTACATACAAAACATGTTGCAATTGGATATTTGATGAACAAAGTTGTAGTAGGTGGACAAATTATAAGATGGTTACCATTGTTGCAAGGATTTGATGTGACTATCATAGATAAGCCTGGAAAGGATAATGTTGTTGTTGACTTCCTTTCTAGAATTTTTTGCAAGATGATGAAGAACCAGTGGATGGCACATTTCCAGATGAACATTTATTTGCAATATCAATTCATTCACTGTGGTTTGTTGATCTTACAAATTACCTTGTAATAGGGAACTGTCCAAATCACTTTACTCATAAAAAAAGAAGAAGGTTAATTCGTGGAAGTTCTAGATTTCAGTGGATTAATGGACTTTTATTTAAAATGTGCCCTAATCATGTTCTTCATAGATGTGTTGTTGAGTTACATGTGTATGATTTTGTACATGCCTATCATCATGAGCCAGAAGGAGGACACTATTCAGATGTTAGAAAAGTTCATAAGATCTTAGGAGCTGGTTACTTTTGGCCACCATTGACAAAGGATGTTTCATTCTTTGTTAAGCACTATGATGAATGTCAGTGGATGGGAAGACCTACGCCAACAATGGAAATTTCATTTCAGCTATAGATAGCTCTAGAACCATTTGAAAAATGGGGAACATATTTTGTGGAACCTGTTGATCCAAATTACAAAGGGAAACATTATATCCTAGTTTGTATAGAATATGCAACAAAGTGAGCTGAGGTGAAAGCATTGCCAGTAGCACAAGAGGACAAAGTAGCTGATTTTCTGTACAAACAAATTCTTCTGAGATTTGGTGCACCAAGAGAAATAGTTTCAGACCAAGGACCACAATTTTTATTAGTGATGATGGAAGACTTTATGCAGAGATATCAGATGACACTTAAGAAATCTTCGCCATATCATCCTCAAGAAAATGGACAAGTTGAATTCACTAACTAAAAATTGGAGAATATCTTGAAAAAGACTATTTCATTAAGGAAAATAGACTGGGCAGAGAGGTTAGATGAAGCAGTATGGGCTTATAATACCACATGGAAAATAACAACTAGATTTTCTCCATATGAACTTGTGTATGGGAAAACTCTAGTCATGCCTATAGAATTTGAATTACAAACATTGAAAACATCATTAGAAGTTGGAATTGATTTACCCGAGTTAGAGAAAAGTAGAATTTTATAACTAAATACACTAGATGAGATGAGAATGGAAGATCTTTAGCACACAAAGTTGATCTAGAAGCAAAGGAAAGAATGGCATGATAAGCATATTGTGACTAGACAGTTCAAGGAAGGAGATTGTGAATTATTATTTGACTCCATATTTTAAGAGTTTAAGGGGAAATTCCATACAAGATGGTTAGGACCCTATAAGATAGATCAAGTATTTGAAAATGGAGTTGTTCAGTTAGTACTAATTGATGGAGAAAGGAGAGTTATGCTAGTTAATGGCCATCAGTTGAAACTATATCATAAACCAAAACAAAGGAGGAATTTTTATCAGATCTGCAACACAGAATTGAACATTTTCTTCTTCCATGAGAGAATATCTTTGAACCTTTAAAGAAGGCATGAATAAACAAGGTAAATTGAAAACTAGCAAATGGCGGTTTACCTTGGGAAAAAAAGAAAATAAATTGAAAGCCAACAAATGGTAGTTTTCTTTCGAAAAAAATAAAAAATGATAAGATGACTAAAAACCAACAATGGCAGTCTATGTGGATTAACTTCGAGAAGCTCCTGAAGAATCCTAAACTCCTAAAAGCTTCTAAAGACTCTTGAAATATTGAAAGCTCCTAAAGACTCCTGATGGCTCCTGACGGCTCTTGAAGGTCAAGAAGGCTTGCAATAAATAAAGGTGTGCACTTAATGTGATTATTATTCTCAAAATATTATTTTCTAAGGTAGTTAAAATAATGTAAAGTAGGTAAATATTTATGAGCTTAGAAACCTCTGCCATCTTGTTATTAATAATTATAATAAATTTATTTTAATCATTAAAAAAATTAGTAGAGAAGGTGATGTAAGTGTGATGCGACATTCAAATGACATCCATAATGATTATGGTTCATGTTGAGATTCACCCGTCCTTTCAAAATCCTTTCAAAATTAAGAGGACATGTGTCAGGGGTGCCACCAAATTTACAAATTGAATTGCAACTACAAAATTATTGTGTGCTATCCGTATAATGTAGTAAAGGAAATAAATGCAAATAAATAATGATGTGTCATGTCATTTTTCAAAATTGTTGCTTCACAAAAAAGAAACGATCATTCTGGGAATTGTTTAATAGCTCAGTCCACCATTATTGAGTCTGCCATTATTTACAGAAAAAGATGGGAAACAGAAGGAATGTAGAACCAAAGAATTTTACTCTTGATTTTGAGACTATGAGGTCGCTAAGAGAAGAAAGATGGTTGGATTTCATTATGAAGTATGAAGGCTTTCAACAAGAAATTGTGGAAGAATTTGTAAGGAATTTCCACCTAAATGTCACAAGATTTGGAGATGAGATCATTGAAGTTACTTCTAAAGTCATAAGTGAAATTTTAGGTATTCTTGCTAAAGGGAAGCTGGTTAATAAGGGCCTAGTAAAATTCGATGAGTTGGTGTCAGTATTTCATCAAGAATCAGAAAAGAATCCTGAGATTCTTTTGCATAAAGGAGATCAATGGGGAATTGCTTGTAACAACTTGGAAGAGCCTTGGAGAACTTATGTAATGTGGGTAATGAAATTATTCATATGTGAAGGACAATATGGCATAGTATTAGGGCCAAGAATGCAAATGTTGATACATTTGAGGTATGGAAACACAAAACCTTCCACTAGATTCAACTTACCAACATTCTTGTTTTCACAAATTACTTCAATGATTTCTTAGGTAAAATCTAGGGGAGAGTCATCCATAAAATATCATGGTTTAATTCATTTGATAATTAAACATCATTTCTTCAAAAAAGAATCTAGGAAACAAGGTTGGCTTGAATTTTTGTCTGCACCTATTGAAAAATAGAAAGGAAATCCCAAAAAGGGGCCTGCGACAAAAAGGGAAAAATTAGAAAAGTGAGAATCTTTTGAAGAAGAGCAGAAAAAGGACAAAAGAAAGCTATAGGAATCCACTATGAGTGACCCATAGTGCTTCCAAAAAGATAAAAAAAATTTGAATGAATAAAGCCCTAGTACAATTGAAACTATTGTGTCAACTCCTGACGAAACCCTTGTATTGGAAACCCCTGTCTCTAAAACCCATAAAGAGACTTTTGAAGTCCATGAAGAAATATAAACACTAGTGTAGAACCTTGAAAAACCTCATAGTCCTCCTAAAGGCCCAATACTATCTCCTAAAAGAACCCCTATAACTGAGGTCCATGACTCTATTGAAGATTTTGAAGCATAGTTAGAAGAAAGGGAAGCCTCAGAAGAATTTGAGGATGAAGAGGCCGAAAGATCCCCTTTTCCTTCCCTGACTGTTGAGAGAAGAAAAGGAAAAGAGATGATAATTGAAGAGGAATAATTTCATGACATACAAAATGAAGAAGAAATAGAAACAAAAGAATTGTTGAGGACAATAGAAATTTCCAAGATTAAAGCTGAGTTAGAGCAGGAAAGAAAGAACATGCAATTTATTGAGGAAAAGTTGAAAAGGAAAGAAGAGGAATTACAAAAATATCTCAATAGAACTCAAGAAATAGAAAAATAAATTGAAAAAAAGGAAGCAAGGTTCAAAGAACGGTTAAATAACACCGAGGAAGCTTTACAACAAGCTAGTGTGCAAGCATTGGCGAGTGCAAAGGAAATAAAGAAATTAAAAGAGGTGTTGCAATTGAAGGAAGAACAATTAAAACAACAATCCATCAGGTTTTATTCTTAGGAGGCTTCTACTTCCTCAGCTCCACCAAATTATCTTGTTCTACCTCCTATTCCATCAGCTATTCCATCAAATGTTCCATGCACAGTTCAAGCAAGATATCTTTCTTTGATAGCAATGAAATTGAAACATGAAAATGACTAGTTAAAAAGGAAAGTAAAACAATTGGAGGAAGAAAAAGATGAAGCAGAAAGAAGATTTGAAGAAGTAATTGAGATATCCTCAAAAAAATTGTCAATGAGGAAGTCGCTAGAGATGTATGCATTATTTCTAAGAGAAATTTTTGTAGTGGAAGCTAAACCAATTGGTTTTAAGAAGAAACATTGATTATGATAATGGAAATGATTTTTTTCAAGACTATTTCAACAACCATCCTGAAATTCAGAACCAAATGTGTGAATTCTTCGAGCATGGGTTTTTGATGGGGGATATTGATAATTCTTTATTAAATGTTTATGTTAGAGAATTGTAAATCAAGTCATTTGTCTCTTTGATGCAAAATCAAGTTGAATGGTCAAAGAGAATTGAAAAATACAAAGAAGCATAAAAGAGGTACATATTTCCAATGAGACAAAAAGTGCCTCATGCAAAGTGGTATATTACAATGGTCAGATCACTAGTTAGGAAAAACAATATCAACCCTATCTATGTTTCCAATTTGTTGAACAATATATCAGCTTTCCAAAATGTTGAAGGAACACTTCCTCCATAGGCACTAAATGCATTTATGGAAAGATATTACAGCATCCCTGAATCACTAAGAAGGAGAGAACTTATAATTCCAAATAACATCAGATGGAGCTTAACAAGAGTAAGGCATGTAATCTCTTTGATAGAGCAGCAACAAGAATTTTGGATTGGTATATAGTTCAGGATGTCGATTATCATAATGCTTGCTCCAAATCTCAATGCATCTAACAATATTCCAATAGAATTCTTTAGATCTTGGTATGAGAAACTAAAGGAGAACAATGTATTTGCACTCAAAACCAAACTTCCACCACAATACAGGGAAGGAGTGTTTGACTATGCAATATGGATGGAAGAAGTGAACAAAGAAAAGGAAACCACTATAATAATTGATAAAGAACTATGAGGACATGGTTCACAATAAGTGGGGGAGAATGATGAGTGCCTCTAAATTACTTTTAAATAGTCAATTTATGGTTTAAAAGACTTGGTTATATTATTAATTAACATGACTGGTGGTAGACTATATGCTAATATATTTACTTGTTTTACTTTATGTTTGGCTAAATTAGTAAATATATTTGAGGTAATGCTTTGCATTGAATGCATTGCTTTTGTGGTGACGATGATGAATTAATTATGCAGTTTGAATCTTTTACTGTCATAATTGGTATCCTATTTTTGAGGATCTTATTCAGGGTATTTAAGATTGATTATTGATGACTTAGTTCAAAGATAAAGTTAAACTCCCCATTTAATCACATGAAGACAATCATGCTCCTGATCACTCCAACTAGATGATAAATCATTGAAGTTTCAAATCAGCTCCTCTTAGTCAGTTTAGGAACTTCTTGTCCTACCATTGTTCTAGCATTTTCCCTCTATCTATTTTCAGTTTTTTTTAGTCTTTAGTTTAGATGCCTTGTATCTTGGTGGTTAACGCCATGTTTTGAATTCAATAAAGGATATATTTATAAATATCCATCTTTAGGTTAAGGGAGATAATTTTCCATTAGAATTTGTAATTGTTGAACTACTTTTTTTTGTGTCTCTATTTGGGTGAATTTTAATGAAAATAAGAAGTTAACTTGAATCACTATGTTAGAGGTCTCACCAGAGGAAGAAGATGGTTGCTCAACCAAGGGAAGTGACCTTATGTGGTATTTGTTCGAGTTTATTTTATTTCTATTCAATGAATATTGCATCTGGAATGTTAATCTGTTTGAATCATTTTAAGCAACTATGTTTAATCTCTTTTAAGCTAAGTTCATCATGGTTGGAATGGTTTATTATATTTATTATAAAGTTTATTGTGTTAATCAAGATTTAGATGTTGTTTGTAGAAATTAAGTTTGACAATTATCTGTTAGGTTTAATAGAAGTAATGATGAAAACTTATGGAAAGATGAAACTAAAACTTGTTTGGAATTTACTCATGGAAATTAGTATTTATGTTTTCTAGATTAATAATTATTTCCTTGCAATTTATTTTTTTCTTTAAATTAGCATTTATTTTTCTAGCAAATCTTAAAATATATTTCTTTTGAAGTAAACTAGAATTAAATTTAAATTTTGAATTCTAGATTAAGAATTAAATTAATTTAAATCTTTCCCATGAATCAGTCTCAATCAAGTCAAGCAAAGTCAGAAATAAGTCAATAGAACTTTAAATTAGGAAATGAGATAGAATTAATCCTTAGGAATTAGTCGTTGAAGTTCAATTTATGAGAGCTCCTAAAAGATCTCGAGAGCTCCTGAAAGCTCTTGAAGGAGTTAAACCAAAACCAAAAGTCACTATTTATAGTGCAATACCCCCCAAAAATCTGTGAAAAAAATCCTTATCACATATAGCTCTAAGACACACCCGGTTTGATAATTAAATGACTAAATGATGCAAGTTGCGACATCAATGACCTTGCCCATCAGCTACTACTCTAATTTTCAATAAGGTGTATTTAGTGGCCAACATATCCCTTGCTAATTTCTTTTACAATTTTCAAAATTGCATCCATCAATAAGGATCCCCTTAGCGATATTTTCTTTTGAAAATGAATTCATAATAAAAAGAATTGGAAAACTTGCCTTTGAAAAGGCCATTGTTTTTATTCAGATTCCTTGACAAAAGAGATCTTTCAAAAGGAATCCTTGATGACAGATCATTTGTGAAGAATGTCATCATTTTTCAAATGGAGTGTCCCTTTGCATGTGTCTCTTGCAATCTTGAAGGTATCTTGAGGAACCCCTTTGAAATATCTTCCTTCACTTGTTTATTTTGAGATATGACTGTCTGTTTGTATTGATTTTTCTTTCCTAATATGTTTTTTCTATGGATTAACATGTTGCTTTGCAAGACTGACCACCTATGAAGCTTCTTTTACAATCAATCTTGGAGGACCAAGCAACTCATCAAGCTTTCCTTATAATACCAAGCACTTGTAAGGGCCAATTAGACTCTACAGACCCTTTCATTCCTATTCCCCCAAGACCAAGCACCTATAGAACCTTTGTTCACTCTCTACAAGACTGGGCACCCATGGAGCCAATTCTATAGGATTGAGCATCTACAAAGCTTTTGTTCAAATTTCCATAGGATCGAGCATCTATGGAGCCACTTTTCTCTCTTGCATGTCTAAGCATGTCAAATTGTGGTTTGCTTCCTTGATGGTTTACGTATATGCTCTTTAGCTTTTTCTCTACTTTACCATGCACTTATTGACACATATGCTTGCTAAAGTTGGGGAAAAACATAATTTTGATGATATAATCCTGACATCTGCCACCTTTTCATGTTCACCTAGTAGCCTATTTTTGAGTTGGTGGAGGAATTTTTTCAAGGATGCGCATGTGTTGCACAAACATTCATGCACCACATTGTCATCTTGATAGGATTATTGCCTCTAGAATCTATAGAGGCATTATGTTTCTCCATTGGATTAAAACTTTAATGTCTCCTACCCCCTTGACCGATGAAAAATGGATCCTATGCTTCCTTTCTTCTATTAAAATTGCTTAATACTTCATTCTACCCATCTTCTTAGAACTTCTTCACCATTTTTACACACTTGAATAAATCCTTGATGCATTGTTGATCAACTCTCACACTCTCAAGCTTCACCACCATCTCCATTGTAGTTGCAAGTTGTTTGTCTCTTGGCTCCTCCACTCCATTCATTGTGACAGTGTTGTGGGAGAACTTGCAAGCTCACTCCTTCCTCTACTTTCCTTGAGAGCATGTACTTGTAAAGGTGATATCCTCCATTGTCACTCATTTTTGCATCATTTTGTTACCGAGTAGCATATTATTGTTTTGTGTATTCCTTGGAACTTCCATTTCCATACACTTTATTTATGATCTTTCTATATTTTTGTTATTTGGCTTTCTGTGGAGGTTGAACACCAAAGTGAGGGACTGACTGAGGCAGTCCTCTAAAAACAACCCAAACATTTTCTTTGGTCTTGTGTGTGTAGGTGCTTCTCAGTTGGAGCTTTTTAAAGAGTCACATTGCAAGGAGTTCGGTACCATTTTCTCACTTCCTTTTTCAATTCAAACATAGTTAGCTAAAGTATTCTTCTTATTGTAATTTGTTTCTATAATTTCTTTACATTCTATCATAGCATAAAAAATTTTCAGTTATGCTATTAGTTTGATTCCTAGCATTTTTATCTATTAGACTCTTTTTCCATATAGATGCTAGCACCCCACTAAGATGATAGTGCACTACGCTAGATTCTATGTCATGCATTGTTGTCCTTAGGAAATGACTTATTTGAGCAATAGATTGGACTCTAAAAATTAGCTTAATCGACAACCTAAAACATTTGGGTTAGCAAAAGGATAATAGAAACTATATTGGTCTTCTTTTTCAACCTTAACATCTTAACCTTTCCAAATCATTTAGCTAGCTTGAGGTAGATCAGGATAGCCTATATTTTGGGACTCTCCCATGAACTTGAGTCTTGGAGTAGCAAGTAACCCTACTCTACACTAAGTTATGCTAAAATAGATCAAGAGAGGGTGGTGAATTAGACCTGTCCACCCATGATTTGAATCTTCAAGTAGCTCCATCCACACACACCAACACACATAGAGATATAAAAATTTTGAGGATGTGTTTAGAGAACTTCCTCATTCAATCCCCAACTTCGGTGTTCCCACCTCCACAGCTAACCAGATAACCACAAAATATGAAAAATGATAAAGAGATAGAAAGTAAGTGGTAGTGAAAAGATAAAAAACCAACAAAAAGTATGTTATGTAGTAAAAAAAATGATGCAAAAATAAAATAGAAATGGGCAATATCATTGTTATCAAATTTTCACCACATCTCAAATTGACAAAGTTGATTAATCCAAGTTCATTTTAAGGTGAAAAGTTTCAATTCATTTCGGCAGTTGCTTAAACCATTACATATATTTGAGTTTTAATAGAATTGCTCAGAAAGGTGCAATGTGTTTCAGTTTGTCATTCATAATTTATAGCATAAAATATTGCATGAGATATAAAGGAAAGTGATTTCATTTTGTATTGAGTTATTCATTCCATAATGTT